>VZQC01005070.1:4912387-4971638 GCA_009823505.1 Rhizomys pruinosus | reverse complement strand
GTCATTTCCCGTTTTAGGATGATTATTGGCTGTTGGTTTTTCCTGCATAGGCTTTGATCACATTGAGACCAGAGTCCCGTCCAGACCAATTCCCCTCCTCAGACTTTAAACATGAAGCGGATCCTGGATTTGTCAAACGTCTTTCTTCTCAATTCAATTTGAGATTGATGGGTTGTTTGTTTTGTCTTCACAGTTCCATTAGTGCTTTATATTATAGTTGATTTGAAATTTTCATTATGCAGAACCATCCCATGAGACTCTGGTATGAATCCCATTGGTCATGGTTGGATGACTTTATCCTTCATGTGAGCCTGTAATCGATTTGCCAGGATCTGTTAGGTGGATCTTTCGCATCTGTTTTTATTAGGAGAGAGTACTCTATTAGTTCTACTTTTTGTTGTAATCTTTCCTACTTGGTTCTTTCCATGGTACATAACGTGTGATGCGGCTTCATAGAAGGAATTGGGAGATTTATCCTCCGCTTTCGCTACTCTTCGTAACAATTTAAGCAGGACAGACCGGTTGTAAGTCATTTCGAGAATTTTTTTACCAAAATTTCTGCCCCATGATAACTGTTCTCGGCGGGCTCATGCCATTTATTCGAATTTGGAGGTGCTACTTATTACATACTCCATAATCTGTCCTTCCCGGTGTAACTATTGCGAATCTTCTTTAGGCTGTCTAAGCTTACGTCTTGCTTTGTTAGCCTTTTCGTGCAACTTCCAGGCATTTCAGGAATATTCGTCACGCATGTACTCTTCCTAGGTATTTCAAAACTTAAGTAGGAATATTCAAGTATTCTTCCTGAACAGTGAGTCCTTCCCGTTTATGATTGTTGCTGATCTTATTCATTGCTACCTGCTTCGTGATATTCCTCCTTGTCATTCACACGCGATCTCTGTACTTGATTAGGAACGTTTTCCCTCTTATCTTTATGGTAACCGCGGCTAGAGGTCTGTCCTATCTTGTTTATTCTCTCAAAAGAACCAACTTTTGTATTCTACTTGATTTTTTTTGTTTTTGATTAGTTCTTGCCTTTGTTTCTATCTATTCAATTATAGTACTGGCTCGTATGATTTTTGTAAATCCATCTTTCTATCTTGTCTGCTCCGTATATAGGGACTTCATTTATTGTTACTCTCAACGGGTCATTGTTCTCAGCTTGCGCAGTGTCTCCAGCATCATTCACTTCGTGCCTTCTTTCCGTGTTTCTTTTTATTGTGTCACAACTTCCACAGCTCTAACACTTCGCCCGTCTTAGCGACGCTTTTTAAAGTCGCTTCCCACTAGATTTATGCGTGTGTTGTATGTATTCATTGGTCATTCAGCTATCCAGAATGTATTTTTATTTCTTTTCTTTATTTCTTCCTTGACCCCACCCATTACTCTCACGGCACGCATGCTACGGACCCCACAGAACCGATTGTTTATTTAGTCCTCCAGTGCATGTCATTCCCTGTCCTTTACGCACCTCTAGTCGTGAGGGGTTTATTCTCGGTGCTTGATTATTGAGTTTTATTGCGCACTTGATTCGGTCTTGTTGAATAGAATCATGAGCTTTTTCAATCTTGTCATATTTGTTGAGTTTTTCCTGATGTCCCAGTATATGGTCTATTTTGCGGACGAATTTTCCCATCCTTCGCAGCGGGTGCTGAGGTAGAAAAGTGAATTATTCTCTGGCGTATGCGGTGAATACTCGAATTAGATGTACTGTGAGCACTTAGGGTATTGTTGTCATTTGCTTCCGATCTATCTCTCTGTTCACCATTGTCTGTTGATCTGTCTAAGGGCCTTAATGGGGTATTGACGTCTCCTACTATTAGTTTTGCTGGGGTTTTAATCTGTGCTTGAGATTCCTGAGAGAATTTTCTTAAACGTTTGGATTGCACGATGTCTGCTGCATAATATACTATATATATACGTATAATACTATATATATATACTATATTTGGATTGTGAAATCGTCATCGTCAATTGTTCCTCTAATAAGATGTAATGGGCCCTCTTTGTCTCTTTATGATTTCTTTGCTTTGAAGTCTATTGTATCTGATACTAGAATAGCACCACCACTTCTTTCTTTCCGGTACCATTTGCTTGGAATGTTTTGTTCCATCCCTTCACCTTAAGTAGGTGCCCATCCTTGAAATTGAGATAGGGTTCTTGTAGACAGCATATAAAAAGATTCATTTTCCTACTCCATTCTCCCAATCTATGCATTTTGATGGGAGTTTACCATTAGAATTTCTAAGGTTTATAAATTGAAAAGCATGGTATGTTGCTTCCTCTCACTTTTCATTATCCATTCTGATTTTTAGCTCTGATTTTGCCCTATGCGTTATGTTTCCCATTAGTTTCTTTCCTGAGTTCTCTCGAGGATTGTTGTCCTCTCTTCTGCCCGTTTTGAATTGCTTCAAGTTATTTTATGAGAGTTGGTTTTCCAGACATGTATTTCCATACATTCTTGTTTATTCATGGAAGATTTTTCTCTCATCTTCAACTATAATCGACATTTTTTGCTGGGTAATGTACTCTGGGTTGGCATTTATATTCACTTAGCACTGGGAATGCTTTGCTCCATGTTCTTCGTGCTTTCATAGTTTTTGAGGCAGAAACCAGTTGTAATTCTGATGGGATTTCCCTTTGTAGTGATCTTGTTTTCTTTTGTCCCCAGGAATTTTTCTTATGTTTCTGGGCATGCTAGCATTTTAACTATGAGCATATGGCGTGGCGTGTTTCTATTTTCTGATCTTGTCTGTTTGGCGTCCTATGTGCTTCTTTTATTCATGTATTGGTTGTCTAGTTTTAGTTTGGGGAGGTTTTAATCTATTATCTGTTGAAGCTGTGATCAATACTATTCTCTTTGAGATTCTTTTCCTTCCTCTATTCCTATATATGGACGTTTGACCTTTTTCATTAGTGTCCCATATTTTCCTGGTTGTTCCACTTTTTTTTTTTTTTTTTTTTTTTTTTTTTTTTTTTTTTTTTTTTTTTTTTTCTGTGTTATCTTCCAGTCTGATATTCTTTGTTCTGCTTCCACCATTCTTCTCTCAGAGGCTTTTTCCTTTCCTTTCTCTTGATTGAATGTGTGTTCTGATTCCTTTTTCATTTCATTACCTGTGTTTTCAAAAAAAAAACCGAGAGAAAGATGCAGGACAGTTATGTCAAAATGCATGATCTGGGATGGGGTGGGGGTAGGGGGGAAGGGAAAGGGAAATATGCCTGTTCTTAATTGGAAAATGATGTATGAAATGTACAAAGCACCAATAAAAAAAATAAAATAAAAATAAAAATCATTAGTTCTGCTAAAAAAAAGTCTTTTATTAAGTTCATCCTACATAAAGTTAAGAATTCTGATTCAGTAGAATTGCAAAAAACAATCTCTAAGATAATAAAAAGTCAATATTCAAATAATGAAAGACCAATGAAAAAAATCTTTGTCTTCCCTGATTTACTATCGACCTCAGTACCTGAGAGTTGTATATAATACCAACAAATAGTATGTTGGTAATTTTACTTTTCACTGTAGAACAATGAAATATAATGGACCAATAATTTGCACAAATGTGTACCATATCGTAAAAAGTATCGTGTGAATAGGTCTCTGCCAGAACTTTTTCAGTATAACTGCATTCCCTCATTCTGTCAAAGTAAATGTAGCAAATGCTAGTTGTTTTTTATATTTTTTCTGATGCCTCCATAGGCTGGGAAAAGGAATCAAGTATCTGAAATATTCTCTCCAGGAACCATCTGCCACTTTCCTTATCCCATTCTGGTGGGTCAGCTTAGAAGTTTTCCTGTTAGGAAAAAGAAGACAGACTCCTTAACCAATTCTAACAGATGGTTGGTGTGAGGGTACCCACATTATCCTGTGTTTTACTGTAGAGAAAGTGCTGACCCTCTGAGACAGTAACCAGAAAGATTGATTTTGCTTTCGTTTTGTGTTTTTAATTCCATCCAAGTGAAACATGTGTTCATTCAACAAAGCTATGTGAAACAATGGCATCATTTATGACAATTTAATCAATCTTAGCCATAACCCTGGTAGAGGTGGGCAGGTTCCCTAGTGGAGTTTCTAATAAAGCAAGATGTTTTGAATATATATCTCTTACTATTCTTGTTAGATGATTTTTATTATATTTTTCTTCCTCCATGACAATATGACATCTTCCTCAGTGTCATCTTTCTCCCTCATATTCTGTCTGGTAGCCTGACCTAGGAGCCTTATCAATGAAGAAATTTAATGCCACTCATTTCTCTCCAGGGACCCTTGCAGTAATCTGGGTGAATTTCCATTATCTTTCACTCAACTGAAGTAGGTGGTCCTAGGCAGCATCCTTGTCTTTGCATTTGACATATAATTAGAGAGCTTTTAGACACTTTTTAAAAAGATGCCTAGATTAGCTATAGTTAAATGTCCCTGTAAGATTAGGGAAGTTTATATGTGAATTTAACACTTTTTTATTTATTTTATTTTAATTTAATTAATTTTATGTGTATTACCTGGAACTGAGTCAGTGCTCCAGTATCAGATGTGGGTTTCACAATCCCCTGGAACTTCAGTTATGGTGGGTTGCTAACTGCTGCATGGGTGATAGGAATCAAACCTGTGTCCTCTGCAAAAGAAGCCAGTGCATTTAAGAGATAAACTCCATAGTGTGCATTAGACCCTGGGTTCAATTGCTAGCACCAGAAATAAAAACAAATAAATCAATGGATATTTGACTGATATCCTATGTATAGAGTATCAAGGGTTTGTGCAGGGGATTAGTTGAGAATCCTCCAAACCACCTATGTGAGAGATAATAGAAATTTGTCTAGATGGCGATGAATCAGTGTTTTTATGAAATGCTTAGAAGATGAATCAGAAAACACTGAAAATGACTTCACTCTGAGTGCAACTTCTCAATAGGTTTAGCTGTAGAGATTATAAATTGAATCTTTAATATGAAGAGTTTGAGATACCTTTAAGATTATTAAATGCTGGGTATGACATAAATTGAATAGGTGAGATTAGAGCACAGAAGATCAAGAAATACTTTAGGTTAAAGAATTTAACATATGTGACTGAGATTATCCAAGAGATGTGCAGATTGAAGTAAAATAAGCATTTAAAAAGAGAGGTGGATTCTGTTTATTTTAAATACTTTCAAGGTACATTTACTCTACACGGCTATAGAAAAGTATATTTGGACCAATATAATACTAAAGTATAAAATATCAGAGGTGATATCTCAGAAACATGTAGCATAATGAAGCTCGCCAACCAAAAGTCTTTAGACATATATTTTCTAGATATTTATTTAGATAATACCCCTTCCTATATATTTTATCATTAATCCATTAAAAGAACCAAGGAAATCAAATGTTCCTACTTTGATAATCAAGTACAACACCTATAGATATTTTTATGTTAGAAAAATATTAAATATTATTACAATTAAAAGTTTGATTCAGATGTCAGAAAGAATTGATAAAACCAGTAACTTTTAAAAGTATTTTATTTATTAATATTTTTGTTTTATATGTAGAAGTGTAGTGTCCACATTTATGTAACTGCACCTGAGTCATGCAATGCTCACCGATGTCAGAAAAGGGCATCAGTTCCCTGGGAACTGGAGTTACAGATAGATGGTTGTTAGCCACCATGTGGGTGTTTGGAACCTAACTCTGGTTCTCTGCAAGAATAGCCAGTGCTTTTAACTTCTAAGCCATTTCTCCAACCCCTGAAATCAGTAACTTCTAAAATCCTAACATGTTATTTGTAGTTATCAAATTCATATTAATATGCTATTTAAAACATGCCTGTTTCAAACAGAGGTTTGATGCTTCTCTGAATAAGAAGGTTGGTCACAGTCAGAGAAATGGAGAAATCATGTCATTATTCTTAAATTTTATGGAGCACTTTGTAGTATCACTTAACTACTTTTAGATTTTATGTCCATCATAGTAATTGTTCTCCCACAAAGATATGGTAAAAATAGAGCAATAGGATTAACTGTATACATCAGATTTTAAAGGGCTTTGTAAGAATCCAATTGCTCAACAAAAATGATATATGACACTTCCTGTATGAATTATTCATGACCAGAGGAGGGCTGAATCATCTGCTACTTTCAGCAAGGGGTACTTTCAAAGTGCTGCATAAGGGATCATTGCAGATTTGTGACCAGAAATGTAAATTTATAACTGCAATGTGTTTTTTTTTTCACTTTCTTTGGCTTTGTATAAGTACCTTAACATCTAAAGGATGCTATAGATTCAAAACACAGAGGGTGCCTTTCTGCTTCCTACAGCATCAGGCATATCGAACATGCTACTCTGGCAAAAACACATTGTGTCAGAAGCAGTAGAAAGACTATAATCTTCATGATTGAGTTCTACTTTGAATCACTTTAAATTTTGGTTCTTGCCGTTCAGTTCCTTAAAGTAGCTGCTATTCAAATCATGTCTACTTTCAGAAAGAAAGTAAGCAAAATACATAAGAAATGTTTGGCAAAATGAAGGGTCTCTTCCTCTCCTCTGAAAGTAATAGTTCCCCACTTGCAAATGCAGACATCATTGAGAGTAATCTTAGATCATTCCTAGGCTCCTTGATATTATAAAATGTCATTAAACATCTATAGTTTATACTATTTCTGAAATTATAAAACAGTAATTTCATAATGTTTTTATGTCTAGTGATTTGCGAATGCAACATTTGCTGAGAGTATTTATTTCACATTTCTAGTGCAGGATTGTCCATTAAAATAGAAACTGCAGCCAGGAGTGGTGGCACACGCCTTTAATCCTAGCACTTGGGAGGCAGAGGCAGGCGGATCTTTGTGAGTTCAAGGCCAGCCTGGTCTACAGAGTGAGTTCCAGGACAGCTGGGGCTACAGGGAAACCCTGTCTCAAAAAGACAAAAAGAAAAAATAAATAAAATAAAATAAAATATGAAATAAAATAAAAACTGCAAATGTGAATCAAACATGGAATTTTAAAATACAGCCATACAAAACAGCAAAAATAATCAGAAAATTTGATAACATTTTATTTAAACAATTTAAAAATACATATCAAGGGGCTGGAGAGATGGCCTAGCGGTTAAGAGCGCCGACCGCTCTTACAGAGGACCCGGGTTCGATCCCCAGCACCCACATGGTGGCTGAGAACCGTCTGAAGCTCCAATTCCAAGAGAACTCCAGTTCCAGGGGAATCTGAGACCCTCTTCTGAACTCCGCGGCGTTGCACGACACGGGTGCACAGACTTGCATGCAGACAGTACATTCATACACATACAAAAAATAAATAAAAAATTAATAAAAATTTTTTTTTAAAATACATATCAAAATATAATATGAAAATTATGGAAATATTTTTCATATTTAAACATCTATGTGTCTTGTATTTTCCACTTGCACCTTCTTCATATTAACCATACATGTCAAGGACTTTATAATTACCTATCACCAGAGGCAACAGTATGGAGTGCAAAGTTAAAGGCCTGTATTTAAACACAATATACCACATGCAAATTTTCTAATTATTATAGTGGTATGTAGAAATCTAACAACAAGGGTAAAGATCACACATTTGAAATCTGCATTTCCAACCAAAGGACAGATGATAGAATGTTAACCAGAAACAGTCAACACAATCTCATTACGTACATTAAGAACTCAAGGAGTGAAAGTCTTCATGGAGAAAAACAGTACAATAGGTGATAACTGTACTAGGTAATAACTGATAAAACTCAGTCTCACAGGTAACTTTAGCATTTCAGATGAGAGTTTTACCCTCTGATGCTAAAATAAGGAAGCTATGATATGCATCACCCATGGAGATTTAAAAAAGTAAAAAGTATCCCCAAGAACAATAATCTTCTGCTTTGAAAAACTTTGAAAATAATCAGAAAAAGATACAGGGCAGGAATGGCAGGGTGCATAAACTCGGGTGGGGTGGGGGGCATGGAAGGGGAAATAAGTCTAGACTGGAATGAGAAACGATGTATGAAATGCACAAACATTCGATAAAAATATTAAAAAAATATAAAAAAGTAAAAATGTGTCAAGCCAAAAAAAATAAAATAAGACAAAAATGAATGCTGCACATGATTCACAAAAAAAGTATCAGAATGGCACATAGACCCAATGAAAAATTAGTTAGAAAAAGTATCATAAATTGACCAAAAAATACCCTTAGGAGTTGGTGAGAAGTGTACATTCAGTTAATTATCTCCCATTCTCAGAACTACACAAATTGGCCCATTTGGGGGATACTTTATTTAAAACTCAATTATTTGAGTTAGAGAAGTTGGTCTAAACGTTTCCTGGACATCCCAGAGGGGACAAATAACATGAAAACATTGTCTTTCTGATATTTCAATTTTATATGTGATTCAAATCACACGATTACAAAATAATTCTATGTTCACGGTCAGATGATAAATACCAGTATATCCAGTGGGGTCTTAAGTTTTTAGTCATGTCTTTTATGAATCGTGTTTGTCATCTTAGTCACTCTGATTATTCCTGAAATGTCCATCCCTTTCTTGTGGAGTGGGTATTCATTATTGATTATTTTGTATTTTCTTCTCCCAGAAGATAGCATAAAAATTGATATAAGAAATATATAAAAATGATCCTTACATCAATCTAATAGTAGTTTCTACACAATTCTGAATGTTTTCAGACTTTTAATTAATATGAAACAAGAGGAGAGGAGTTAATTTTTATTATTTCTTGGCAGAATTTTAGGTATCCCATTTTCTCTGTGAATTTCAAATTCTCTTAGTTACACTTCTCTTAGTTACACTTGAGCTGGCTTTTTGCACACTGCCTCTACCTGCTCTCTCTTCTGACACCTGGGGAACTCAAATCTGTGGCTGGCTTCTGGCCCTATCAGCCTGGTCCCATCATCCACTCCCCAGGCACAGTCTTCACATCAGAGTTCTCCTTCCTTTGCTGTTCTTACCATTCCATCCCAGAAAACCTGTCAGACCTGGCACTTGGCCATTCTTGCCCTGATCACAGCCACTGAGGACCACAGGAGACACATGTACAGACATCCTGACCAGGTTTCTTCATGATCTGAGACTTCAACCTTCTGTCTGAACTTCATCTTCATGTCTGACACAGACACTTTTCTTCTTTCTGGTTACATTGCTTTTTTCTGCTCTTCCAGGTTTTCCACAGTTGGAAACTTTTTCAGCATGCCCTGAACTATTTTCTGAATGAAAACCAAACGCTTGAGGTCACCAATTTCCTCAGCTGCCTCTCTTTGTCATCTTGTACAAAACTTCCGGGATTGATGTTAGTGCTATTTACCTGTCTTTTATTCCTGTAGTTTCAAAGAGTGGCATGCTTTTACCCTTTCAGAGTTATTTCTTCAACAGTGGTCAGCATCTCTCCTCCCACAAAATGAAGGCTTTGATTAATCAAATGTCCCCTCAATTCTTTTATCTGTACACTCCCCATACACATTCCGTTTCTAACTGAGGCTAAAATGTTCACTTCTCCAACCATGAGAAAATACCTCTAGTTAAATCCTCATTTGTCCTACTATACACATTTTTTAAAAATTCTCCTGCTTCCTTTCATACTTTAAAGCAACAATCTGTTCTTGAAGGGTTGTGTTTCAGACCTGTATGTCTCTGCTGGTAGCTTTTCCTAGTTCTCACTTGGGTGGACATTTCTGAATCATGGGCTGTTCCACCCTTAAAGCTCTGTTCTTTACATAAACTGACTCCTCTTGCTTCTCATTGATGACTTCCCATAAAGCCAGGAGTCCTTTTCACCTGGCCTCTCCTCCACTGACGCTGTCTCAGACTCCCTTTTTGATTGTTTATTACTCCCTCTTGGCGTTTTCTTTGTATATGATTTCTTTTTCCATTTTGGCTTCTGTTACAACTTATATTCTAAAATTTCACCAAGATATGGTTGTACAAGAGGATTTTGATGGTTTTGATGCTGTAATTACACTGCCCTTCAGCAAAATTAAAAGCAGATATGTGGCCAGGTGTAGTGGTGCACTCCTTTAATCCTAGCACTTGGGAGGCAGAGGCAGGCAGATCTTTGTGAGTTCAAGGCCAGCCTGGTCTACAGAGTGAGTTCCAGGANATCCGACACCCTCTTCTGACCTCCGCTGCATCGCACGACACGGGTGCACAGACCTGCATGCAGACGGTACATTCATACACATAGAGAAAAAAGAAAAGAGTTGAATGCCTGGCAATTCTCATAAAGTATACCCCCATCACCACACTCCGAGTCCTGTGGGCTGTCACCGTGCTTCCATTCTGACGGTCTTCTAGGGAATCAGGCAGCATGATGGTTAGTTTTACTTGCCAACCTGACACAGTGTTGAGTCACTTGGGAAGGGAGTCTCAAGGAGTGATTCTTTAGAACAGGTTGGCCTGTGGACTTATCTGTGGGTGGCTGTTTCTCGGTTACACTCATCCAGGTGGGAAAAATCTCCCCACTGTGGCTTTGTTCCCTGAGCAGATGAGCCTGGGTGGTATAAGAATGGAGGAAGCACTCGGGAGGCAGAGGCAGGCAGATCTTTGTGAGTTCAAGGCCAGCCTGGTCTACAGAGTGAGTTCCAGGACAGCTGGGGCTATAGGGAGACCCTGTCTCGAAAAGATAAAAAAAAAAAAGGCAGATACGTGAGTGGGGTAAACTGATTGTCATGATTGCTTCTTGTAGAGAGAGTATACACTCATGGAATACAGCTTTGCTGCTCTTCAGTTAGGCAGGACTTTCAGGAGTTGAGCTAGGAATATATAATTTGTGGGAGGATCAAATATATGGGGCCTAACCCTTGATTGGAGTCTGTAAGAAAGAATGATTCTGGCATTTGGTGTATTAATAACTCTTCTCTAAAAGCAAATAATAATAAACTGAAGCTGCAGCTTTGCCAAGTGTGGAAAACATTTTTTTTTTCCTATCACCAAGGACAGGAGTACATTTGGTGCTTTGTGGTTTGCATAGTAGCATGTTTTTATCTGTGTGAAGGCATGATTATAAACTGATGATGATTTGCTTTTTTTTTCTTTGTTTTTTGTTGGTATTACTTCCTCATGGTCACAATGTGACCTTGTCAGACCCTCCTGTTTTGCGAAGTTGTTTATAGTCAGTGAAAGAATACTCTGACCTTGGTTAAGAATACCAGCCTAGCTCTCCAAAGCTAAGCCTTTGCTGCTGAAGTACATAATTTTCTCAGTACCAGGGGATATTTTCTTTTCCTCAAAAATGATTATGATATGGATGTTTATAACACACTGTGTTTAGTGATGATGTTAGACAGGATCTGATTTAAATGTCTGATGTATATTAAATCATATAATCTTCACAGGACTCTAAGTTAGTATAGTAGGTACTGTTGTCATTGTGAAAAGATACTTATGTATTTTGTCTCAAGGTTCAGTGATGATTTGGTCCCAAGCTTGGCAAAACATTATGGGTATTTGGTGGAGGAATTTCTTCACATCAAAACAGACAGAAGCAGAGAGTAAGACAGGAAGTGGTCAGTACAATATGTGCCCATCAAAGACACAAACTCCTCTTATACATAAGCTCCACCCCTTTTTTGTTATTTCTATCTATATTCAAACTGTAACAGGAAGGGACTAAAATTTTGTTCTGTTGTACAGAGAAGAACTGGGTTACTTACAAAGTGACAAAAGCTCATAATTTATTAGATTAAATATACTAGCTATGTTTTTGAACAATAACTATTTTAATTATAATAAAATATACATGGAATAGCATAAATTTATCATTATAACCATATTAAATATGCAGATCACATTTGGGGGATCATTAGATCTTTGGATATGTTTGTGTATGATGTGTGTATGTGTATTTTTTTGTATGATGCATGTATTTGTGTGTATTCTTATGTGTAAGCATGGACATGTATTTAACAATTCTCACACGTGGATGACAGAGAACATACTTGAATATTGATCCTTCCACCGTGTCTGAGACCAGGTCTGTTTTTTGTTCACCATATACACCAGGATAAACTTGTCTGTGAGTTTCGAAGTATTTTTCTTAGTTACCTCTTTAGGATGACATATATCTTCCCAACTATACTGTCTCTGTGGATTTGATTACTAAATTTATATTCGTCTCCCTGTGATTAATGGTCATAGGCACAGTTAAATATTCTTTAGTCTTCTGTTCTTTTGGCTTCTTGCCTCAGATTAAGTATGGTGGCACCTATAGAGGGACTTGAAATGACAAGTAAGTTGAGACTACTGGAGGGAGGGGCTGGGGCGTTGGCTAAGTGGGTAAAGCACTTGCCAACAAGACTGATGACCTGGGTTCAGATATTAAGAACCCATATAAAACCAGTTAGTGTAGCCTACATCTATATTCCAAGAGTTTCTGTGGTGAGGAAAGTAAGATGTGGAGACAAGAAGATATCCTGATATGCTCAGAGGCAAAGAATAAGGAAATCATTCTCAAAACAAAGTGGAAGGTGAAGGCCAATAAGTGACATTATCCTCTGATGTCGATTTTTGTGCCATGGCACATGGTGCTGACTCTCATACATAGCAAAATGAATTACCATATGGAGAGAGAGAGAGAGAGAGAGAGAGAGAGAGAGAGAGAGAGAGAGAGAGAGAAAGAGAGAGAGAGAAAACCTGGGTTAAAAATTTAAGAGTATCAAGAGATGGTGCATATTTTCTTTGTTTCTCTGCTTAATTTTGGCTATTGAACACAGTATTGAATATTTGCTTTCTTTACTTCATGGTACAATCCAAATTTCTCTTCATTTCTGGTGAAAGCTTTTAGTCTATAAGCTTGTGCACCTGATTCTGCTTTTAAGGCATTAGGCACTTACTCTAGAATATGAAAATTCTATGTCAATTTTCCCATTTCCTCATGGCTTATCCAAAGGAGAAAATATTGAGAAGATTGGATTTATGATTAAAAAAAACTTCATTTAGAATCCAGATATTGTCACTATTAAGTAATATAAACTTTAATATTTATATAAAGTGTCTTATGACTTAAAAGTGTGGGTACCAGGACATGGTGGTGCATGCCCTTAATATCAGCACTCAGGAGACAGAGGCAGATAGATTTCCATGAGTTCAAGGCCTGCATGATCTACATAGCTAGTTCCAGGCTAGCTAGGACAACAGGAAGATCCTGTCTCCAAAACAGATCCAAAACAATGTGTGGGTAGGAGTACTACCTTCAAGTAGCACTATCTTCCTATCAAATGCTATGATAAATTTAATGTTTGTTCTGATCCTCACATACTGCCTCACCCATACTAACATGTATCTTTAATTATTTTTAGAAAAAAACTCTTGTTATGGACCCCAAGTTGGCTTCAAACAAGTTAGTCTTCTTCCTCCACCTCTGTAGTGCTGCTATACATGTATGTCACCACATCCAACTTATAAATTTTCCTTTTCATCATTGATTACATTGATACTAGCTCTTTCTTTGTTCAAATGAATACCAGCTTTACCTCTACTTTGTCACTGTAAAGTCATGGACTTTACATGTTTCAACTTTCTCCTTTCCATAATTTTTGCCATAAATTTGGTGTATTACATCTATGTACTTTACCTCTGAAGTCTCCTCCTCTAATTTACTCTTTATTAAAATTATATCTTCATAAGGTTAGCCATTATCTTTGTGTCTCACTTAATCAAGAATAACATCACTAGCTTCTTTATTAATCATACTCTTCTTTCCACTTTCTTATTTGTGTTTTAAATAGCCCCATTCCAGCACCAGTAATTATGCATTATAATTTATTACTTCCTCATTTCTCTGGACTTCTTTCCCAGAATTTATCTCAAGTTGGCAGTATTGGCATTTTGGGTTGATAATTACTCATTGTAGGAATGCTGCCCTTTGCCTCATAGGATGTTTAACAATAGGTCTGGCTTTTATCTACTAGAATGATGACACAATACACAAGTATAACAAAGAAAATGTCAGTAGATATCCTCACATATCCCATGAGATGAGAGTACAGCTCAAAACCATGAGCTCTGTACAGATGAGGAATATGGTTTGATAAAATGCATTCAAAAATCAAAGTCAAGTCTTGGGACTATGATAGATCTTCAATAAATATTTTTGAATCAGTGAATGAATGGCCTTTCTAAGTTTGATTTTCTAGTTTTCATAGGTTATCCTACTTACTCGTATGGTTTATCACTTGGCTGTTCATTTGTTTCCCTGTATATATTATAGAATTAGTCTGTGTTATTCTACATCAGTAAGTGAACAGAACATGGTAGACGATCAGTAAAATGGTTGAATTATATTTAAAGAAGAAATTAATATCAAATTATTCCATATGTGTATTCAATCAACACTTTTTTTTAGTTGAAAGATACTACACAGCAGCAATTTTCCAGTTTCACAGCATAGAGCATTTCCCTGTTATAATACTCAAATGACAGAAAACAATTCTTGTTCGCTTAATATCTACCTCCATAAATTAAGTGAGAATCAAACTATAGCAGTCTCCTTTTTGTCTGCCTTTAATGCCTTTAATGTTGTGAATATCAGAGCTTGGCAAAGCTCATAAACAGTAATTGTAAATCCTTATCAAATGATTCCATTAGGGTGACCATCAGTGCAAGAGGAAGCATATGATGTGGTGGTTTGAGTGAGAATGTCCCCCATAGGCTTCAAGTATTCAGACATTTTGTCCCCAGTTGGTGGCATTGTTTTGGGAAGTCTTAGAAGGTGTGGCCATGCTGGAGGAAGTATGTCACTGAGAGCGGGCTTAGAGAGTACAACAAGCCTTGCCAGCCTCCAGTTCCTCTCTTCGTTTCCTGTGCTCACTGGAAGATGTGAACCTCAGCCTTCTTCTCCAGCTCCTGGCACCATGCCTCCCCACCACAGTGGACTCTAATTCCCTGGAACTACCAAATGTAAGCTCAAATAAACTCTTGCTTTTATAAGCTAGCTCCCTTGGTCATGGTGGCTTTATCACAGCAACAGAAAAGTGACTAATACAGTTTTCGGTACCAAAGAGTGGGCTGATGGCTATGAAGAACCTGATCATGTGGGTGTTAGGAGAAATGTGGAAGACTTTGGAACTTCAGGCTAGAAAAGCTGTTGACTGCTGTAAGGAGAGATTAACAGGGGCATTCTAGTAGAAGCCTGGAAGAAAGCAGTGCTGAGAAAAATGTATTTCTAGAGGAAAATAAGGACTTAAGCAGTAACTGGGATATTTTGACAAAGAGTCTGGCTGGAGTTTGCCCGCAGCCCAAATGCTTGCCTGAGGCTAAGTTGAAAAGCAATGGACTAATTTCTTTGGTGGAGGATATTTCAAGACAGCCTAAAATAAAAATGGTGGCATGGCTATTAATGGTGAATATTATACAGATCTACAGTGAAAAAGAGCAAATGGGGCAAAGAGAAATGCAGAATGTACAGTTTGGCTTGGGAAAAGTGCACTAGCAATATTAATGTTGGAGCCAAGTCAGGTGAAGGAAAGGATCCCTTGGTGAGGAGATCAAAGTGATTAAAGAGAGCCCTAGAGATTTAGAAGTAAACAATGGAAAAAGTGAGATTAGAATGATTAAGGAGAGGCCTAGAGATTTACAAGTAAACAACAGAAACCCAGCAAGACCACACCCAGCTAAGCCTCCAACTTATAAAAGAAAAATACTGAAGGGGTTTTCTGCTCCAACAAGTCTAGGGCAAAGAAAAGCTACATTTGTGGCTGAAGTGGTGAAGGTACATCTCAAAACTTGCAAACTTGGCAGTTTGATTCATGTGGTGCTGTCTTTAGAGGCATAAAGGATGCAAGAGTGAAGGGGTCATCAGTTTTTCCTCCACTATTTCATAGAGCCACAGAGGCCAGGCAGAGTGCAGCAGGGGTGTCCCTGCATAAAGAAGGCCCTGATAGGCCATTATGTGAAGCTGTAAAGGTGAAGCCTGGTTGGCAGTGGAAACCCCAAGAAGACATTTGAGATGACAGAGCTATAAGAGCTGTACAGGGAGTGGTACCAGCCTAAGAAAGAGATGTATGTTGCAAGCAAAGCTGGAAGAGCTGAGCCATCTAAGCCCTTTGGAAGCCAAGTCCCAGAAGTTGCACATGGAGTTACTGGACTTGGTGTTTGCCCTGCTGGTTTTCGGTCTTGTTTTGATCCAGTATTTCCTCACTATGCCTCTATTCCTCCCTTTTGGAATGGGGATTTATATTCAGTTCCACTGTATGTTGGGGGTATGTAATTTGTCTTTTGATTTTACAGGAGCTTAGAGTCAAGGAGATTGGCCTAGGTCTCAAAAGAGACATTGGACTATAGACTTTTGAATAGGATTAAGACTGGTAAAGACTATGGGGACTTTTAAGGTTGGATCAAAGGCATTTTGCATTTTATATGTTCATGAGCCTATCGGGGACAGGGAGTGGAATGTGGTGGTTTGGATGAGAATATCCCCCATAGGCTTCAAGTATTCAGACATTTTGTCCCCTGTTGGTGGTGCTGTTTTGGGAGATCTTAGAAGGTGTGGCCATGCTGGAGGAAGTATGTCACTGAGGGCGGGCTTAGAGAGTTCAACAAGCCTTGCCAGCCTCCAGTTGCTCTCTTGGTTTCCTGTGCTCACTGGAAGATGTGAACCTCAGCTTTCTGCTCCAGCTCCTGCCACCATGTCTCCCTCCCACAGTGGAATTGTCAAATGTAAGCTCATTTTCTGGAACTGTCAAATGTAAGCTCAAATAAACTCTTCCTTTTATAAATTCCCTTGGTCATGGTGGTTTTATCACAGCAACAGAAATGTGACTAATACATATGCTCAGGTAGAACTTGGTTAAAATCTATATACTATGGTTTATTATCTTTGTCAAATTAGTGAGAATTTTGTTTTTCTATGTGACTTCAGAAAGTAAGAACTTCAGGTTGCCTTAAGTGAATAAAGATGTTTGTGATCTCAGTCTTTCAATCCTCCAGAACTTATCCTGGTCATTTTCTTTCTTTCTTTCTTTCTTTTTTTTTTTTTGACTAAGGATTTGCTTACAATTTGACATTGTAACTTTGGAAGCTCTAGAAAATAATCTCATTTGGCACCTTTATTATCTGTGGCTTTCTAAGCTAAAAAAAAACCTGACAATAAAATATGAAACAATAAATCTACGATACTCAAATATGACTTATATTCTATCAACTAAACATAATCAGAACAGTGTCTCCCACCAGGCGAACCCCACAGACAATGTTGACCTCATATTTCAAACTTGAAATAACCAGACTTATTCTACAGCTGTCTGAAACTACTCCTCAACTTATAATTTTCAATCATTGAAAAATATTTTAGGAGAAATTTAGAGAACAGAATATTGTTTAAAACATTCTATTTCTTTAAAAAATATTTTCCCATCAGACAAAACTGTATGCCCTTTAAATAATATTGAAACTAAGAGAGAAAGAAATCCTCTCTTATGTATATTACTGCATATTTTCTTTCTTCACCATGGATTCCTGTTGTTCCCACCAGGGATCTCGAATTTAAACTATGAATAGATATCCATAACACAGAAGCTAAAGCTCAAAATTGTTCAGGAGAAGCTGAGATGTGGCCTTTCATTTGACAAGAAATTGGAAGTACAGGAATCATAATAAACAGCCTGAGTAAATGATCTCTAATGGAAGTAGGCCATATTGTTTATTAACTGACTTAGAGTGTTCTGATGGAATACTATGTCAAAACAAATTTAAAAGTGATCCTAACCACAAGCAGTCACATTAGGCACCTGTTGGCTTCCCTATACTATGCATAACTCAATGAAAAAGACAATCATTTCTCACAAAAAGTGTATGACTCTGTTCCCAATAGGGAGTAAAAATTACAAAAGTAATAAATTGTCATTTCAACTTAAAAGCTCCTGTTATTTATGTGGACATTTTATTTTACTGGAGAGAGACTCTATTATATTTCCTTTCAGTTCCTTTTAGATTCTTGAAAATATGAAAGGATTTGTAGGACAAAAAATATCCTGAGATATTGTTTTTTTTATTTTTATTCTTAGTGGGATTGAAATTCCACACATATTAGTGCTGTCTGTTGTCTTTTCTATCATAATTCTTAGTAGTTTCTTGTCCCTCTCTTTACATACAAAAATATCAAAATATAGTGACTCAATATGGTCATCTTTCAATATTTATGGGAAAAGATTTCAGAAGCACTTGAATTAAATAAACCATATGTGCTCAAGTATCTTTATAAAAATATTATAATTTTCTATGTAATTGATGCATGTCCTGCCATATAGTTTAAATTATTTCTAGGCATTTTATAATAGCTAATACAAGACAAGTTATATGTAAATAGATTTACTCATTTATCATGTAGTGGATAATTACAGGAGCATGTCTATGTATGTTCAATATAGACACCTTTTTGCCAAATATTTTATAACTCTCTTGAATCCATGGGTGTGGAACCCACTTATAGCTGACTGTTCATTGCTTCTAGCTATGCTTCCTACTCTAGGACTAACTCCTGGGTAACTTCTCCCTTACTTTAGAAATCTATGCTTAAACCAGCATCATCTCTTCCCCGAAGTTTTTGCTGTCTATTCAGGAAGGTTCCTCCTCTGTCTTCCTCCTTTTGTGACATGATAAGACACTGTCACCACTCTAGAGCTAATCACTGTTAGGTTCATTTTTGAGGGGTGACTTGGTGCAAAGGGAGAAAGAGTCAGGACTCCTATGAGAAGGAAGTCGGGTTTATCTCAGACATGGCGGCTGGGCTGCCTGTGTGGGGATTAGGATGTTCAGCAGCAGAATGTCCCAAAGTGGCAGTTTTTAAACCCAAGCACACAAGGAAGTGGGCTTACAATGGCATGGGTGTGGGAAGATAGGGGAAGGGGCATAGGTGGATCTGTGGCTGGTATCAGTAGAAGCATCTGGAGATAAACTGAGGCTTGTGACCGGTATCAGTAGGAGCCTGATTGGAGCAACTTTCTCAGAACGTCTCCCTCAGTTGGCTTCCTGGAAAATCCCCAATTTATGTGGGCTTATAACCTTACAATCACTTAACACTAAATGTTCTTGTGTGGTAGACCCAGTAGAACCACTTACCTCGATGATATTGTCCGTGCCTAGGAAATGGCTTCATTACCAGATATGGCTTTTTAAATTTTAATATTTATTCAAATTTGTGCCCCCCCACATACACCCAACACTCCATCAGAACTCATGCATTACACCATCCATGTTAAGTCTGATCCATTCAGGCTTTTGCACCCAGATGTCCTTCTGTACAAATTCATCCACGGGAGTCTAGTCAGCAGATCTGGAAATCTTAAGTATGGCATACTTTCCCCTCACCCAGCAGTAATCAGTCTCCAGCAGTTCTTAGTCCAGGGCTGGCCCACTACACATTTCTCTTTCTCCATTCTGGGAACCTGTCTGAGTTGGTATTAGTCCCGTTCTTTGATATAACATCATCACCACAAGTTCATATGTGCAAGCTTCCAGTAGTCTGAAATCTTCTGCTTCCCTGTGTTCATGAACCAGCCCTGTATCTTACAGTCTTTCCTGCCTCCTCCTCTGCAATGATCCCTGAGTCACACGGATGGGTGACATTTAATACAGGAGTTTCATGCAGAGACACACACTCTGGAAGCTCCCGTTCTTTGAAATTCAGTCAGTTGTGGCTTTCTGTGTGCATTGCACACTATTGTATAAAGCAGCTTCACGGATGAGAATTGAGGGATGCACTCGTTTTCACTCCGCCCCTCGTTTCTCTATGTTCCGTAAGTCCTAGGTACAGCAGTTCAACTGTAGATGTGTTTCCCAGGATGGGGCATCTTTTTAAAGAATGCTGATGAACTATGCACACAGAAGAAAATGATTTGAAAACTAAGACAGCCACAGTTTCATCGTTTTAATTGTACAAAATGGGATAATAATATATGATACTGCTCCAAGTTTATATGTGTGAAAAACGGCATGCCTCATTAACTTTTCAAAGTGAGTTTTCTTAGAAACATTCCATAGCAACATTTTAGAACCTGAACTCTACTGAGAATAGCCATCCCTTCTTGCACTCACTTCCTCCATTCATTATAAATAACATTGTAATCTTATTTTTATTTTCTGCCATTGATACATTTATATTTTCATGTTTATCTTCATGATCATAATGCAAGCTTCTTTCTGACAGGATCTGTAAAATTATTTCTGTACCTTTAATAATATGTTAAAGTCTATTACATAAAGCACATCTTTTCAGAACTGTGAACAATTGAAGAAGTAGAATTTCTTCCATCAAATCCAAATATTATTGTGTTTTTGTAACAAGTTAAAAAGCCAATATTAAAAAAGAGTAACTTCATATATTATATAGTCAAAGAAAGTGGTGAGAGGCAGATTTCACACTACTTAGGAGATATTGCAAGATTTTCAGGAGGACACACTGGTGGTGTGTTAGCCCAATCTCCAGGTTATGCTAAATGAAATACATGAACAAATTCCTGGGGTTGGGGAGATAGCTCAGCGGTTAAGAGCACTGACTGCTTTTGCAGAGGACCCTGGTTCAATACCCAACACCCACATGGTGGCTAAGAACTTTCTTCAACTCCAGTTCCAGGGGAATCCGGCACCCTCTTCTGACCTCTGCCGCGGCATTGCACGATACGTGTGCACAGACCTGCATGCAGACAGTACATTGATACACATCAGAAATAAATAAAATTTAAAAAAAAGAAATAATAAATAAGCAGGGCATGGTGGCGCACACCTTTATTTCTAGCACTTGGGAGGCAGAGGCAAGTGGATCTTTGTGAGTTCAAGGCCAGCCTGGTCTACAGGACAGCTGGGGCTACAGGGAGACCCTGTCTTGAAAATACCAAAATAAATAAATAAATAAAAGAAATAATAAGTAAAACTTTTTAAAAAATCTTCCAAATATCTGGAAAATGAACACCAAAACATCAGATGTAAAAGAAAAGTCTAACATTGCCTTTACAAAAGGAGTATGTACAAAAAGCATATCCACAAACATAAGTCATTAAGACATCTTAGCTCTGTGTTTAAATTTTGTGCTCTGAAGCATCACCAATATTTGGAGGCAGGTAGTTCCCATTTCATACTGATGTCTATTATATTTTTTAGCTTATTCATCAATATCAATGAGATTGTTTTGAGCCAAGTTATTCATGATATTTTGAAATAAGTATGAGTTATTCCCCAAGATTTGCTATTATAAAGAAACTGAAGAAATGGAAGTCATTGGGAAATAATAACTATCAGTAAGACTTCCATATTTCTTTTAGTTGGTTGTTTTTGTTTTTTGTTTTGTTTGTTTGTTTTCTGCTTTATTATTGTTGTTGCTGTTACAGAGTCTTCTGTATTTCAGGCAAGCTTTGCACTGCTATGTAGTCAAGGATGATCTTGAACTTCTCATCCTCTTGCCTCTACCTGAGATTATAGGGGTGTGCCACCACACACAGTATGTGCTGCTTGTAATCTAATCCAGGACTGGAAGCATGTAAGCATGAACTCTGTGAAATGAACTAGAAAAGCCCAGCCAGCTTGATCAGTTATGCTATTAAGAGGTTTCTTTTGAATATTTCTACATGGAACTCCAGCTAGACTTAATCCATAAGACCTCTTGTTATCCTTAAAACACCTAACACCTGAGGCACTATTTCACAACGAGTGTGTATTCTAGTCACCAACGGCTATTTTAAATATAATATGGATTGGGGAGATTGCTCAGTCAGTAGAGTGACTGCCTTTCAAGCAGGAAGGTCTGAGTTTAGCCTATCACCTATGTAAAAGTCAGACCTATAGCCAGACCTGAGACAGAGTGGGGTCAGGCAAGTTCCTAGAGCTCAATGGACAGTCATCCTAATGAATCAGTGTGCCCCAGTTTCAAGAAAAGAGCCTGTTTCACCAGGCGGGCATGGTGGTGGTGCACACCTTTAATCCAGCATTCAGGAGGCAGAGGCAGGTGGATCTTTGTGAATTCAAGACCACCCTGATCTACAGAGTGAATTCCAGGACAGCTGGGGCTACAGGGAGACACTGTCAGACCAAAAAAAAAAAAAAAAAAAGAGCCTGTTTCAAAACATAAGGTGGAGAAAAATCTTAGAGGACACCCAACATTGACCTCTGGATTCTACGCACAGACACACACAAACACAAACACACACATATACACACATGCACTTATACCTAATGTACATGTATACACATTCACATAAACACATACATATACACAAATATTAATAATGATGATAATATTAATAAACCATTACCATGCTCAATTTCCATACATTATAAATTGACTTAAGGACTCTAGGTATGTAAACTTCCTTAGAAATTGCCAGTTATTCTAACATATAATCAAGTAGAAAATCAATGACAAAAAAGCGAACCTTTTACCACTTCTGAATAAAATCATTCAATAGCAACAGCAAAGCTACAAGAACTGTAAGGAATATAGGGAGTAAAATATAGGGAGTATGTCATACTCCCTGTAAAATATAGGGAGTATGACAGCAATTTATAGTACCAAAACAATATAGAAACAACTTTAGGTAATGTCAATACAAGGCTTTAGTTAATGCTGGCCATTTTCTCAGAGTGTCTACTCTTTCTCTCCGTTTTCCTCTCTCAGCATGCCTTGCAGAGGAGGAAAGCCTTCATATATTCCCTTTCTCATTGTTATTCCTTGGTCCACGGAAACTGAGGTGGGCATCTCAGTTTATTTAATCAGTGGTTCTCTACAAGAAGGTTAGGAATCATCTCTGTGTATCAGAACTGATATGCAGCAACGTCCATCAGAAGAGATTAGTAGGCTTCTGTCAGGGTAGACGCCAGAGCAGAATGAAACCTGAAGCTAGGTTAAGTAATTGGGTTCTTGTTCAATAAAAGTGCTTGTTTGGGCTGTGTAATGAAAGATCTTTGGTGCAATGGATGTCTGAATCCAAATACCCTTCGGATTTTCTGATGGATCAGGAGATAGGGGTGAAACGGATTTAATTTAGAACTATTGAAAAACTTTAAAGAGATTAGAAAAATTGCCAAATGCACTTTCTTTTTTGAAAATCAAGATTCTTTGTTACTGATCCGGATGAGTTTTTTTTTTTTCTTAAATTGACACTAAAACTTTTTGTCGTTATTGTTTCTGTTGCTTTTATTTTATTTGCAGTCTGTTTGCAATCATTAACTGACCTTTAACACTCAGGGTCTGAAGAAGATAACAGAGAAACTGTTTATCACCTAACTCATGCACCCTAACCTGAGGTTAGGAAGTGATATTTCCTTTAGGTCTGAATGTAGTGTCATGTCAAAGCTGTGGGCACAGCCTTGGGGAATGGAGCAGGCTACATGTCTTACTTCAAAGATATTTTAAGGAAAGTCAGTGTTCACTAGTATATTAAAGATTTTTTTTTTGTTTAAAACGGTATTTAAACCAAATTTTTAAAGACACAGTGTAAATATACATCAATCATAGAAATGTTTCAGGGTTGCAAGAGAGAGACCACTTACAGGACCACATGGAATTTAAAGGACGGTTTATTACTCATAGCTGGCTGGGCCCCACTCAGCTCAAGAGGAGTGAAGCCCTGAGAAAAGGGTCACACAGTTTTTTATAGGTACAATAGCCAATCAGAATTAATAGCAAAATTATTACCAACCAAGTAGTAGTGCAGAGCAAGCAAGCCAATTACAAAAGCTAGAGTCAGCAGTTAAGGCCAGGCTTTCAGGAGCACATATGATTTCCAGCAAAAAGAATCTGATCCTTAATGTCCTTTTTATATCTCAGGGGGAAAAATTCCCTTAAACTTAAAGAAACGGAACTCATCACAAAATCAACTTGGGCCTCAGCTACATAAAACAAAATGGTGTCTGAAAGGACAACATCTGGATTCGTTTCTGGCCTCTCAACAAAACACGTGAATAATTAGAATGGTGTGATTAGGCAACTGAGTTTAATCATAATTATCTCAACAACAACATTGTTTATATGTATATCACCATTTCTGCTAGTTTTAAGAATAGATTATTTCAATCTGTTTTCTTTTGGGGTAATTAAATTCTATTAAAGAAATAGGAAACAAAAGGAACCTTTTCTTCCTTCCACAAATATTGTCTATCCATGAATTTAATAAAATATCTAAGGAAAAGAAAGCTATGGAACGGACTTATATTAGAGCTGCTCTAAAGGAATAAGCACATTTACAATTTGATCAAAGCCTTTCTCACTGGACAGAGTCTGATTTTAAGCCCCTGGTCACCACCGCACAGCTGGTCACCACCGCACAGCATGACACTGAGCATATCCAGATTGTCCCTACCAATGGCATGCATGTTATTCTTTCACATCGATTTTTATTCCTCTGAACCATGTGCTCTCACTCTCCCTTCACGGGGCGATGTTCTCATTCACGCCTCATCTTCCCTGTTTCCTCGTAGTCCACCTTCATGCTTCCCTTCTCTGCTCTGATTATAAAACATTACAAGACTGTTTGTGGAATCCGAGTTCTAACCAATGGATGCTTCTTGAAATGAGCTTCTCTGTGGGATGGCCTAGCAAGCTATGTAACACAACAAAGCTTGAAAGAACACTGGGTTGTGGTAAAGTTCAACTTGAAATGCATGCTTAAATCGTGTCATTCCCAAGCACTTCAGAGAAACATTTTCTCTCAGCAGAGGGCCAAAGGCCCAGCTAAGTGAAGGTACATGGCTGACTTGTAGATGGGCGTGGCCTGTGATGGAAAACACCAACACTGCATGCTCTACTGTCTGCCCAGGGGAGAGTTGCAATACCTTTCAAAGAGATGAGTGTCTGATGGTTGGTTGGTGACCCTCCTTAAAGGAAAAAAAATTAAAAAATAAAAACAACCTGGAGGTAGAACTCCCATTTATCTCTAAATGAGGAAGGAGACCTTCTCCATTTTCCCTGACGAACTCTCTACTTCATTTTGAAACTGACAAGTTTAAACAAGATGAGACTCAGATTGCCTCTGACTATCTCATTCCTTCAGCACCAGCTGACAACATAATTAATGTTGCTGTAGGAAAAAGAAAGCCTTTTTTTGATGAGAACTGCTTTTTTTTCTGTCTTTTCTGGAAAAATACTTGAGAGACTATGTGGCTTTTGGGACACAGTACCAGAGGAGATATCTAAGAAAAGTACACAGGTGTGTGTTTGTGTGTGTGTATGTATGTATGTGTGTGTGTGTGTTATGTGTCTGTCTGTGTGTTTATATCTTAATATTTAGTAAGTATAAACCAGGCTGTCAACTTGCATTATAAAATGTATTACTATACTGAAAAAGAATTTACAAGTACATGGAAAGTGAAAGTGAGAGAAAGAGGGAGAGACAGAAACAGAGAGAGACAGAGATAAACAGACAGACATAAGCTTTCCTGCTGGCCTGCCTTTCCTGTATGATTTTCCTTGGCCTGTTTTTTAAATGTATTTGTTTGTTTCTTTGCTTGTTCAGGAAAATTAGGTATAACAAAGAGCTAGAGTTAAATCAATAGTGACCTGGAAAGTATTGCAAGATCTCCTTACTTCAGGGTTTCAATTTCTTTTATGCAAATTAGCATAGTATCTTTTGAAACTTATGCCTACAAATTCCAGAGGACTCTAACTGGCCTGCTGGTTGCTCCCTAGCCTTACTGTATTCTACCTTACACACCAAAGGGATATATTTTCTTGCTACTCAGGGATACCCAGGACTAGACATAATACTTCATTCTCTTCATTTACTTTTCTCTGTTTTGGTCTCTATAATCTCTAATTTGTAAACAAGTTAGTCCCATGGTTAGTGAACATGGATTGCATTGGGGTCCCCATAGAATTCTTATGACCCACCCAGCTTTTAAACACCCAGTGTAAATCCCATCTTAAGCATCATCAACTTCTCATTTATAACTTTCCTACCATAACTGATTACCTCCTTTTGTCAATTAAAGAAATACTGTATGGAGAGTTTCTAAGTTTTCTGATAGTGTCTGCAATGCACTACATTTTGTGATATATTATACACTGGCACCTGTCCTTTACTCTGTGAAGAGCTGCGTAATTGGAACAAGGTGTCCCTTTCCATTGGATGTTCTCACTACTTGAAATGAGTCTTTACAGATAAAATAAATTACAAGAACACTTCTTATAGAGAGTTTATATAAATAAGGCACTTTTCTTACATGTAGTTTGAAAGAGACTGGTGAGATTATTATGACACACATTTCCAAAATTTGCACCTTGACTTCTATGAATGAACTTACATTCTGTCTAAAAGAAAAAAAAATATCTATTTTCGAAGACAGATTTTCTTTTTTTTTCCTTGCTAGTAATAATGGGAAACACTTTAACCTCCCATTTTTTAGTCAAAAGTGGAGCAGTATTATTTATCATGCATTGATTTGGTGTCAGTGAATCTACAAAGGTGGTTTTTGGTTTATACACTGTGAGATGTTATATATGGTCAGGATTGCAGATGAGGACCATTAAAATAAATCCACTAGGATCTTACATTATGCTGTGGGGGGAATATTACTTAGAGGTTATTATGCATGCAAAGAAAAGACAATATGTAAAAATGTAAGATTACTTTAAAAATAAACTTTTTTCTATCAAGTTTCAAGTTACATCGTTCATTATAGAAATCTAAATGGAAAAAAAAATTCCACACTCCTTATTCTGTGATCATAATTATACTTTGAAATTGCTTCCCTTTGTTGTAGAAATCCAATCAATGTCACACCTATTAATATGGAATAGATCCTTAGTATGTTTTAACTATTTAAGTTCACAAATTCAAAACTGGAGGAAAAAAGGCAAATATGCAATTTTTCCTTATCAAAGTTAGTTTGTATATAATATCTTTATCATGCATTATGAGTTTTCATAAACATAAATAAATATGCAGTTGTTGATTTATTTAGAATACAAAGGTAAAATAACTACTGTTATTTTGATACATACATTCTACATACAATTCCAATCACCATAGAATACATTCAAGTAGAATCATGATGGTCTATGATTCTTCTTTCAAATTGCTGTATGGTAATAATTAAATGTTACATAACATTTAGTCACAAACAACCTGTTATTTTTCTCTATTAAATTAAATTTATTTTAATAATGTTATTATATTATTATTACAATTATCCTAATAATATAATTATAATTACTAATAGATAATTTCTAAAGATAATGCAAATACAGTACTTAGAAGAGTGCCCTAAATAATGTGAGCTGTTAACAAATGTTCATTGTTATTATCAGTATTTTAATGTTTGAATGCCACTTTATGCACTTTATTTAACAGGCCTCTAATTAACAAAATGAGTCTTAAAATTCACAGAGAAGTATAATTGAACTTTTTCAATTAAATTTCTGAATTTAATTGGATCACCTGATTAAAGTTGTTTGGTAAATGAATACAAGTTTCTGCAGTGTAAAGTGATCTATGATAAATCAAAATTTATAAATTATATTTGTACACATTGTTTTTCTGTGATGATTCAGTAATATTTAGAGTAGCTAATTACTTGGAGGTCTTTACTTATACCCCTATTTTCAATTGTGTAGTTATTGATAGTGGAATCGTATTGCTAATAACTGTTAATGTAAAAGGGAGAAAAAATAAAATAAAACTTACATCTCAGAAATAAATGAATCTCATCTGATATAGACTACATTCTTTAAGATATCAGTTTTTTTAAATAAAAGATAATCTTTCTACTAATAATTTAAATATATATTTATTAATTTTTATTTATTTAAGCAGTAAGTATACTTGGGCAGCAAACATGAGGAATGTTCATACCAGCCCAATTACATCAGCATCAAGATTTCTTTTTTTTTTAAACAATTTTTTATTTATTTCTGTATGTGTATAAATGTACTGTCTGCATGCAAGTCTGTGCACCCGTGTCGTGCAATGCCGCGGAGGTCAGAAGACGGCGTCGGTTTCCCCTGGAACTGGAGTTCTCCTGGAATTGGAGTTTCAGACGGTTCTCAGNCAGCATCAAGATTTCTATACCACCCAGTGTCCCCAAGCCCAATTGAAGAGGTTTGCTTACACACAAAAAATAAAGTCCAGTCTGTTTTTGCTGTAATCTCACAATTCATCCCTCCTCCTTGGCCCTTACAATCTGGCAGGCCTACCTCTTCTGCAGAATCCCTGGGCTTTGGAGGGGAGGGTGAGAGAGAATGAGAGCTAGAAGATCCAGGTTCTTTTTTCTTCATTCCCTTCCTTTTCCCTTTTTTCCTTCTCTTCCCTTTCTGAGATGACACATCAAATTCTTGGAATTGTTCATATTCTATTTAGGACAGACTGGTGAGTCATCTATCAGCCTCCTTTTAATTTTAGTAATAAAAGACAAATAGCAACATATATTAAAAACTATAACAGATTATTCTATGGGCACATACACATATACTCAGAGATACCTTGGTTGGGGCATTATAACTCTTTGTCCAAGGGATACTAATAACTTTCTAATATGGTAGAGTCCCCTGACAGTAGGAGGCACCAAGGCTATGTGTCAGTTGTGTGTCCTACTCGTCCAGAGAGTGGACCATAGATCAAATTGGGATTTTTAAAATTTTTCTTTCTGGGTGCACATTTATCAGGATGCCACTATTGCACTACTTCTTTGGCATGTAAAAGTATAGCACGAAAAGTCCATTGTGAAGCTTCAGAGACCGTTTCTTTCTAGCAGTTTGCATAGTGCTTTCTAACACCATGGAGGTCAGCTGTTGATTTGTGGTGCAGGATCTCAGCATATGTTTTTTCATGCTCATATCATGCCATATCTTCAGCAATAGGGTCTTACTTTCCATTTCTTATGTGCACCTGGAGTTACAGACAAACAGCTCCTAGCAGGCCAGCCCAGATTCCACTCTGAATCTTTTATCCACAAATGCTTTTTATTTGACTGCAAGGCAAACATTTTTCCTGGAGGGAGGAGGTATATTCCTTCCCCTTCTGTTTTTGTAAATTGTCTCTATACTCTGAGCAGTCTGTCCTCTTTCCCAGACTTCTGTATGGTGATTTATAATTTTCCAGGAGGGACTGGTTGTATCACATACCTATAAACAGGAACCAAGCTGAAGGGGTTTACCATACCCCTCTGCATACCACTGGTTCAAGGAAGTAGAACCCAGCTTTACCTGAGCCAAATTATCTCCTTATATAAAAAAGAAATATCAGAATTATCACTTGTATAATACAAGAAAATATGAAAAACATTTGTGTCCCTTTAATCTAATATCTGTGACTGGGACTTCAGTACAAGTCAGGCATGGATTGAAATTTAATAACAATTTTGTATCGCTAATTAGCTTAAGCATATTACTATTTTCTGCTCTGTAGATAGCCATTCATTTTAATCTTATACGGGGGGCTATTTGTTGACACCTTGATAATAATTAATATGTCTGGAGAGATTTGCACCTAGTTATTATAATTTATGATATGTTCAATAATTAGACTTATATATGGGACAGTTATTTTGAATATGTCTCTATAAAGTATAAACTTTGAAATGTCCTTGCAAGTATTGGGGTAAGTTCTAGATGACCAAATCTCTCCAGATGTTCAGAAATATTTCACATGGGTTTTGGTTCACTGCAAAGTTGTTTTACTTAGCTGTCAAATGACCTACATATACATAGAGAAGATTTGTGTCCATCTAATCTAATAGCTATAACTAGGACTCCAGTACAAGTCAGGGGTAGGAAATGTCTTACATATAAAACACAGTTAAATTCTGAGGTGTGTAGCTCCCGGGGGCAGAATCATCATTACTTTGAGTTAACTACTATTCTTGAGGATCAAGAACCCTATTGTGGTTTATCATTCTTAGTATAGATGGGCATTTATTTGTCAGCAAGAATGTTACCAAAAACTTTGCTTCAAGTTTCAAAGGGGTGTAACCAATAAGTAGGGAGAGGGCATATGTGGTTGGTGCTGCATTGAAATGATGATATAGCTTTGTGATTGCATTATTTCGTGTATTGTATTGTTGAGCTGATATTTCTCTCTATTTCTTGTCCAGTTGACCTATCTAATGGACAGAGTGGGATATTAAATCAATCCCCTGCTACTAGTCTGCTAGAGTGAATCTGTGCCTTAAAGTCCTGAAGAATTGTGTTTATAAAGTTTGGTGCACCTGAATTTTGTTTGTATAAAATTAAGGATTATGATATCATCTTGTTTAATTGTTCATTTGATAATACTGCAATGAGCTTCTGCACCATGGTGGGTTTCTTGAACAACAACAACAAAAAAAATGGGTTTTGTTTCTTCATCCATTCTACCAATCTATGTCTCTTGACTGGAAAATTCACTCCAATAATGTTTAGAGTTATTGATGAGACAAATATATTAGTTTGAATCATTTTGATTTCTGCTGCATTTTTGTCTTATGTTTATATTTTCACAATGTTACTATCATTTATTTTCTGGTGCTGGTTGATTACAGTCATCCCCAACCTTGGCTCTTTGTTTATTTATTTTTTTATTTTTTTTTATTTTTGGTCTTTTCGAGACAGGGTCTCCCTGTAGTCCCAGCTGTCCTGGAACTCACTCTGTAGACCAGGCTGGCCTTGAACTCACAAAGATCCACCTGCCTCTGCCTCCCAAGTGCTAGGATTAAAGGCGTGTGCCACCACGTCCAGCATCTTTGTATTGATCAAATACTCTCTGAAGGATGGCTTTCCGTAAAAGAATTCTTTCAACTTATTTATGTCATGGAATATTTTCCTCTCTCCTTCAATTATAATAGTCATTTTGTTGGATGTACTTTCCTGGGTTGACATCTATAGTCCTTTAGAACTGGGAATACTTTAGAGCAAGCTCTTCTGGCTTTCTTTGTTTGCAATAAAAAAGTCAGCTACAATTCTAATAGGCTTTCACTTATATTAACTTGTTTTTCTTTTGAAACCCTCAGTATTGTCTCTTTGCTTTGATTATCTAGTGTTTTGACTATGATATGCCATGGGGAATCTCTTTTCTGCCTCTGTCTCCTTGATGTTCTATATGCTTCTTGTTTCAGTACAGATAGCTCTTTTCTTTTCTTTTTTGTCTTTTTGAGACAGGGTCTCCCTGTATCCTCAGCTGTCCTGGAACTTTCTATGTAGACGAGACTGGCCTTGAACTCACAGAGATCCACCTGCCTCTGTCTCCTGAGTATTGGGATTAAAGGCATGCACCACCATCTCTGGCAGTAGCTGTTTCTTTAAGTTGGGACAGTTTTCTTCTTCTTCTATCCCTATGATTCGCAAAATTTGTCTTTTCATAGTGTCCCAGAGTTCCTTGTTATTCCACCCTTGTGTTTTTAAAACTTTTCATAATATTTACTTGAGCTATCCATTCTTCCATAGTGTATTCTAATCTTGATATTTTATTCTCTACTTTATCCATTCTATTATTGAGAGTTTCTCCCATTCTTTCCAAGTGGTTTGTGGATTGTTGCATTTCTTTTTTCATTTTTCATTTCAACTTGACTTTTCTTCAGTGTTTCTATATCTTTTGTAATTTCGTTCCACAGTTTATTGTTGCCTTCTTTTAATTTGTCCTAATCTTCTTTTAAGTCCCTGACTTATTTATGTGCTCTTTAAATTCCTTCAACTCCTTAATTTCTTTAACTATGTTTATAATTGTTCTTTTTTTGGTATTTTTGAGACAGGGTCTCCCTGTTGCCCCAGCTGTTCTGGAACTCCCTCTGTAGACCAGGCTGGCCTTGAACCCACAAAGATCCACCTGCCTCTGCCTCCTGAGTGCTAGGATTAATTGTTCTTTTAAGATCTTTATCCTGAGTTATATCTAAGGAGTCTTCACTATAGGGTTCTTTAATAGGGTTACTAGTATTTGTTGAGGATTCATTAGGGTTTTGTATGTTATTTTTATTTGAGCTTTAGGCATTTGGGTAGCTTTTGTTGGGTGTGGTTCTAAAGTGAAGCGTAGGTGTTTCTTTGTTGAGCTAAAACTGATCTTGGTTATGTTCTTCTGGTGTTTTTGTTAACGTCTTAACTGGTGTACAGGTGTGGCTAGTTTAAGCTCCAAAATCTGACCTCTATCTTAACACTCTACAGAGCAGCACCCCTCATCCAACCAGTAAACAGCTCACCCAATGGGCTGAAGCCCTGCAACACCCAAGATGGCCTGAACCCCACCAAGCCTGTGGAACTACACCCCGAGGGCCCTAGGCACTCCTGGTCTTGTGGGTTGGAAGGAGGTTGTAACACCTCCACTGCTATCCAGTCAGAGTCCCCCATGCCAAATTGGGGCAAGCCCCAATCGCCCACCAGGTGAGATGTTCTCAGAGAATCACTTCATGCCATTCCTGGTGCACCCATTGGTTCCCCAGGCACAGCTGTCAAGGTCTGTACCTGCGTCCAGTGGGAAGGAGGCTCAGTTGACACCAGAGTTATCCCTGCTGTCTTCCAATGCCATCAGGCCATGTCTGTAGTGCTTAATTGCAGTCACTAAGGATCCAGATGTCCTTGGACCGCCTCTGAAGCTTCCCAGTGCTCTTGGGTGCCCCCAAGTCCTCCACCCCCAGCTTTGTTTGAGCTGCCTCCCCAGGAACTGCCGTCTTTTCTCTCCTTAAATATCTTTAATATTTGCTTTATTTCCTGTTTTTGCTCATGCATCATATTCTATGTTTAAGTTTCATTTTTTCATTAATTTTTTTAATTGAGCTACGTGCATTTCATGCAACATTTCTCAATCAAATTTAGACCCATTCCCACATCAATACCCCACACCCCCAGAAATTATGCATTTAGCTGTACATGTTAAGTTTCACCTTGCATCTTTTTCTCAGTCTTTTTAATTTTTTTCTATAGGAATTCACATTTTAGCCTAAAGTGGCATACAGGTAAGAAGAAATATAACTTTATATTGCTAAAATACATATCAAATTAATATATGTTTTAATGAACTTAAAAAAAGAGTTTTATTATTTCTTGTAAATCTTAGAATTGAGGAAAATAGACACATAAACTTCAAGCTATATATGTAGTAATATCAGTCAATGTGGTTTTATTTTTGCTAACAAATTACCCACTTTGACTTATAAGGATTTGGTGCTAGGATCCACAAGTGATGGATACCATATGGTATTTGTTTTTCTTAGCATAACAAAGATTGTTTTATTTAGCATAACAGCTTCTAGCTCCATCCATTTGCATGCAAAATTCATGATGTCATCTTTCTTTACCACTGAATAGACCACCTTTGTATAGTTGTACCACATTTTCATTTTCCACTCATCAGTTGAGGGACACTTGGGTTGTTTCCAGGTCTTTCTTACTGTGAAAAGAGCAGCAAAACTTGGATGTGCATGCATCTCTACTATAGGTGGATCCTTTAAGGATACATCTATGAGTGGTATGACTGGGTCAAATGATAGGTTCATTTTTAGTCTTTTAAGAATGCCTCAGATTGCTGCAGACATCAGTCCCTTCTTTGGATCCTACTAGTAACAACTATTTTTAATGATTCCTAACGAAGCTTACCTTCTAGGTGCCGCAAAGGTTTTAATACAAGAGACTTTCTTAACTCCCCCCCATAGAATAAGGAGAAATAGGATGATGATGAGGTCGTTCTCCAGCTGTAGATTGGAGCCAGCTCTTATAGAGGTATTCTCTTGTAAAATCAGTAAAACTGCCTTCTTTAATTGACTAATGGACATAGAAATTATGAAAAGGGGTTATTTCTTATTCAGAAGTCAAATATAAGCTAAAGCTCCTTAAGCTATTGGACACTTAAACAAAATATATTAATACAGGAGCTCTGACCATCAACAATGGAATTATTCTACCAAGTAGATGTATGGCCAGGGATCAAAGCCCCACAAAAGGTAAAGCTCCTTCCTCCAAATGGATATCCGCAGGAAGAGAGGCGATAAACCCCACTGTTGAAGACCTGATTAACATTGGGAAAGATCGTATGGACGTTACCGCGACTTGCAAAAGTATCACAGATGGTCTCTGAGATGCCAGAGGAGTGTTACCAAAGACCACTAAACCATAAAGCAAATATAGGTCTCCTTGAGTAAGCAAGACCTCCGCTTCAGCACCAGCTACACCTCATCTGCTGGAAATATGTGCAGGCAGTGGCAGCCATATGTCGATATCCCAAATAATTGGACTATTAGCTCTCCTGGAGGAATGAACCCACGGCTGATGCCACAAGCTTACATCCTTCTGGGTTAGGAGATGTTATTAAACCACAGCATGAAGACTGTCATACTTAACAGAAGAAAAATGTACATTCAAGAATACATACCATCCAAACACATCGTGTGTTCTATACCAAACGTAACTACCATAACAATTAGTATGTTTCAAAATACCTTATATATCTCATTTTGTGCTTCTTTTTTTAGGGGCTCGAAAGGTATATTATACTTAACGTTTAAATACCTATTTAATATCTATTGCGAGTGCTTCTTTAGTCAGGATACGAAGGTATGCCTGGACAAGCTGGCCGCCTCATGAAAGAAAACAGCCAGAATGACTGAGACCAAGACATCGCTCCTGAGAAAGTAGTTGTTTTGCTTTTCCTCCACCTGTGCCCCTTTTCTAAGCTAGGCGAACAATCTGGGACAGAGGGGTGGGTAGTAGTAGAATGAAGGGCTGTGATTGGGGTTAATGGTGAACTACAACATATAGACTGGACATTCATTTGTCAACTTGATTGAACCATACAGCCCCCCCGCTGATGGGGGGGACCCATGAGCTGTGTGGTTTGGGCACCACTGCTTGACAAATTGGTTTACCATGGCGGATGCTTGTACTCACAAATTTCACTTATTGTTAAAAAAATGAAAACCAAAACACAAAACCAAAAAGAGAGAAAGATGCAAAAAAGAAAACTTACGCAAATGCATGATCTGAGATGGTTAGGGGTCGGGTGGGGGGCAGGGAGGAAGGGGATATATGCCTAAATTGACTAAAAACTGATTTGGACAATGATGTATGAAATCCACAACGGCATCAAAAAAAAAAAAAAAAAAAAAAAAAAAAGACGGCTGAGAAACATCTTAAAAAAAAAAAAAAAAGAATTTTCCACAATGCTTTCCATAGGGATTGCACGAGTTTGCAATTCCACCAGCAGTGAATAGTTCCCCTTTCCCACAGCCTCTCCAGCATTTGGTGTCCTTTGTTTTCCTCATCATAGCCAGTCTTAAAAGTGTAATATGAAATCTTATATCCATCTTAATTAGCATTTCCTCAATTACTAATAATATTGAACACTTTTTAAGATGTTTCTTAGCCATCTTTATTTCTTCTCTTGAGAAGTATCTGCCTAGATCTTTATCCCAAGTTTTAATTGGATCATTTGTTTTCTTGGTCCTCTGGTTTTCTTTTTAGTAGTTCATATCATATACTCTGGATGTTAAACCAAAGAATGTACTTTGCATTCAGTGCTCCATGAAACTTTCTCCAAAATTGACCACATACTGGGTCACAGAGCAAACCTCAAGGAATACAAAAAAAAAAAAAAATCATTCCATGCATTCTATCAGTACACAGCACAATAAAGCTTAATATCAACACGACAAGGATCCTCAGTAACTACATGAACTCATGGAGCTTAAACAACACACTCAATAATGAATGGGTCAAAGGAGAAATTAAGAAAGAAATAAAAGTATTCCTGGTATTAAATGAAAATGATAATACAACACAACATTTTATGGGACACTTTAAAAGCAGTCCTAAGAGGGAAATTTATAGCTCTAAGTCCCTACATTAAGTTCATTTTTATCCTTGGATTGACAACTTAGTTGTTCCAAAAGTTCTTTTGTGCTAATGGTAATCAGTTCCTGTTGTTATAACAAAATATACTAGCCTGTGAAACTTATAAGCAGCAGAAATTTATCTCAGTTTGAAGGACTGTGGCTTCCAACAGGATAATTAAACTGCCACTGAATTGTAACATCAAGGTCTTTACAGACCAGCTTTTAGAGACTTTCATATCTAGGTCATTCAGACACACAGAAATTCTTTCTGTCCTTTGAACTTTACAAAAGGAAAACATTAATAAGGTATTATATGATATTAAAATAAGTGTCTTATAACATTGATATATAAATATAACACATAATGTTATTGCACTGAACACAACTGAACATCTACATTTCCAATTTAGGAAATTTTTTCTTTTATAAAAATGTATGAATGTGGGGCTGGAAGGATGGTCTATCGGTTCAGAGCACCGACCACTCTTGCATAGGACCCGGGTTTGATCCCCAGCACCCACATCGCAGCTGAGAACCATCTGTAACTCTAATTCCAGGAGAACTCCAGTTCCAGGGGAATCTGAGACCCTCTTCTGACCTCCACGGCATAGCACGACACAGGTGCACAGACCTACATGCAGACAGTACATTCATACACATACAAAAAAAAAGTATGAATGTATGTACTACCCAAAATTCCAGTCTTTTTAATTGTATGTAAGTAATATTACTGATAGTTCATTATTCTATTTTTATATATAGTTATTTATATATAAGCAATTTTATGTATTTGTAAAAGTTGGTCATACTTCATTAGAATTTTCACATGACACACAAAACATTTCAATTTGAGCATCTTAAATTCTGAACTTCATGATTGAGGATACTTATGTACAAAAACATATGTAAATATTAAAAATCTGAAAACCCCAGATATTTGAAACACTTCTGGTCTCAAGCATTTCATACTCATTTTAGACAAATCTGCATTACATATTCACAAATAGATTTGTTGCCAAATATTTGTTCCCTTATTGAAGATAAAAATCATATTTTAAATACTGTACATTTATAGTAGGGATTTTTTTCATTCAAAATGTAATAAGTAATCACTAAATTAATAAAAATAGAATTACAAAATCATTTACAAATCATTATTAAATTGTGCATATTGATGCAACATTTCGAAATCTTATGATTCACCAATATTAGATAATAAGTCAGTTCCACTAGGGTGATAGATAGAGAGCATTTTATTAATGCCACTTAAATATAATTTCAATTTGCATAATATTGCTGTGGGAACAAAACAATATAGCTTTGGAAAACAAAAAAAAATCTTTTTAAAGAATAAAAACATGTCATAAAAAAACACCTGGCATTTAAGACATGAGAGATTAAGTACTAGATAAGCTATGAAAAGTTCCATTTTTATCTTAACATATTATTCTTTAGTGAGTTATTTGTGATTTTATCGCATAGATGTCAGTGTCACAGAAGATAAAATTATAGCAAAAAAACAGTATCTGCTTCAGGACTGCTCCTTACCCCAAGCAAAATCATCACCTTGTTTTCTGGCAGGTCCAAGGATCAGTATCACTGTGACCCGGTTTGTACTTTAGGTCAATACTTTGGGTCAGTAGTCTACAATAAGTCATTTTTAGAGCTTGTGTGGAAAATTGAATTACTATGACCTGCAACTTAGTGATAACTAGATCCTAATTTTAAACCAGTTTTACTTTGATCTCAACCAGTTGTAGACATTTACCACTTCAGAGTCTTCAATTCTGCATCTATCATTAGGCTCCATCAGAGGTCCAGTTACATATTACAAGCATTCTTGATGGCCTGCTGTCTTCCCATTTGCTTTTCTTTGTGCCAGAGTATCCAGACAGTGCTTTCCAAAACAGTGTTTTTTGCTATATATGTCTACTAGGTTAAAGTTTCTCTCTGTTTTAGCTTTTCTTCATGAAGAGTATAACAAATCCCTTTACCTAGATTACCAGAGCATTTGCCACATCTCAAAATCCCATATCCATGAGGTCTTTGAGTAAAATAAAATATTTACTACTGTCTTTCCAAATAATGACTACATTAATCAAAGAGTTCTACAGTAAATCTATCTAATTACTATTATCTATCTATCTTCCTCCTATCTGTCTACCTATCTGTCATCTATCTGTTGCAGATTATTATGAAGGATTCTTAACATATATAAATATATGTGTTTTCCCACTAATACAGACAGGAACAGACAAAATGTGTTCTTCCCACTAATACAAATAGCAAAAGACAAAGAGTTGGCAAAACAAAGATATGGTGAAATGGTAATATATTTTCAGTGGAATATGACAGAGCCATATAATAAATTCACTAACTTGATGGTTTCAAGTGTGCGGAAAATAAACACTGTGATACAATTCTATCTTTCCCCTTAGAAGTGTTCTTGATAACTGCCTCTGGAGTATTGCATGGCACTGGAAGCCACAAACTGGTTGGAAGAACACTCTTGATAGAGTGAAGCTTGTCTAAGAGCCATTGATCTGTGTCACTAGCCTAAGAAGTGTCCTGTAGGGGCTGGAGAGATGGCCTAGCGGTTAAGAGCGCCGACCGCTCTTACAGAGGACCTGGGTTCGTTCCCCAGCACCCACATGGCGGCCGAGAACCGTCTGAAACTCCAATTCCAGGAGAACTCCAGTTCCAGGGGAATCCGACACCCTCTTCTGACCTCCGTGGCATTGCACGACACGGGTGCACAGACCTGCATGCAGACAGTACATTCCTACACATACAGAAATAAAAAAAAAAAAAAAGAAGTGTCCTGTATAGTCACACCTAATGTAAGGTCAAACAGAAAACCCAAAGAATAACCAAAGTTTAGTCAAAGCTGTTAACTAAGTCCTAGGAATATCTGGATCCAAAGAAGCCTAACAGTGGATCACACAGCTGAAGGAATCATGCACAAGAAAGTGCCACTTCTATTTTGGCAGGAAAGAAAAGAAAATAAAACAAAACAGGTATCCTCTTTTAGATGAACATTTTACAAAAATGACTATAGTACATGAAAAATGTAACACTGGGGAAACAAAAAAAAAGTTTCATCCATAAATATGAACTACAAGAAGCAAAAGAAATATCATCAAACAAAAATATATGACTTAAAAATCGACTACTATAAAAATAATTGTGAGGGAATGTGTGTTCTACCAATGAACTATAAAGTCAAGGGAGAATAGAACAGACCTCACTGGAAGAAGTCTGTTCAGAAAGTTTGGTGGATAAAATTGAGAATCAGTCTAAGATAAGATAAAAAGTAATGAAGAGATTAATAAAATGAAAAAAGAAAAATTCCAATTTAGAATTAATGGAGGTTTCCAGAGAAGCAAACTGGAATAAATGGAAGAAAAGTCATAGGAAAGATAACACTTTTAAAATACCATGAGATTTATTTACAAACTTCAGGAATAATGTAGGCAATAAGAAGTTTAATGAAATTAAGAACTTCCACATGAGAAAATTGTGGTATAGATGCACTGTTTACATACATTCATACAATTTAATAGCAGAATTAAATATAAACTTTTGTTATGATTACCATACAAAGCATGGAATTAAATAGTATTAAATATAAATCCTTCTAAGTATGATTAACATACTAAAATAAAGAGCCATAAATTATTCCCTGGAGGAGATAAGTGATCTGTTTTAATGTGATTAATATATTTTTGCATTGCTGGTTATAAATGCATATTGTGGGCTGGAGAGATGGCCTAGCGGTTAAGAGCGCCGACCGCTCTTACAGAGGACCTGGGTTCGTTCCCCAGCACCCACATGGCGGCCGAGAGCCGTCTGAAACTCCAATTCCAGGAGAACTCCAGTTCCAGGGGAATCCGACACCCTCTTCTGACCTCCGCGGCATTGCACGACACGGGTGCACAGACCTGCATGCAGACAGTACATTCATACACATACAGAAATAAAAAAAAAATAAATGCATATTGTGTCTCTGAAGTAGAAATCTTTGTACAATGACAAGATACCGAGTTGAGGCATGTTAAAATTAGATCAAGGACTTCAATATGAAATATGACTGAAACTGTTAGAAGAAAATATAGGCAGTACCCTATAAGATATAGGTGTAAGAAACAACTTTCTAATCTAATCAGTCTCTTGGGAATTAAAGCCAACATTTGACAAATGAGACCTAATGAAACCAAAGAGCTTCTGGGCAACCCATGGAGTGCGAAAAAATCGTCCCCAGCTATATATTTAACACATTTAATATCCAGAATATACAAATAATTTTAAAAAGGTCCAAAGTAAAATAATAGGCTATTGTTCTATACAGCAAGCTCTCAAGAGAAGAAATAAAAATGGCTAAGAAACACCTTCAAAGTAGTTCATCATCCTTTTATCATCTTATATCATTAAACTTTTATCAGTGAGGGGGTGGAGAGGTGGCTCAGTGATTAGAGCACTGGCTGCTCTTGCAGAAGACCTAGGTTTGAATACCAGCGTCCATCCACATGTTGGCTAACAACTGTCTTTAACTACAGTTCCAGGGGATTTGATGGCCTCTTTTGGCCCCTGTGGCTATTTCATGACTCAGGTGTACTTAGAAGCATATGGGAATACAGTCATTCATATAAGATGACTGACCAATTTTTATCAGTGAATTAATTAGATTTCTGATAAGACAGTATGCATCCCGAAGACCTACAGTTTAAGCTAAATATTTTTAAAAAAACTGAATTATCAACACTTCTTAGAAACTACATGAACAATTTCTGAGTCATAAAATTTCTTGATTATCCATCATTTTCTTTACAAGTAACCAGAATTTTTTTTCAATTCAATGTCTTTGCAAGGAATTTAACACATATAAGAAGGGTTGCCTCATTTTAAGGCTAGGATGGAGAACCTAGAATTCTTCCCCTTATTCCCCCCTGGCCTCACTGTTCCATACTTGGCATGTCCAGAATTCAATGTGAACACAGTTTGTGACCATAAACTTATCTTGAAATGCTATAGAGTTTGGGAGATCAGTGCCATACAAAACAGATAGTTTTCCTGTAGGCTTAGCCCCTTAAATCACTCATGCCATTAACTATCAGTTCCATGCTTTCTCACTTAAACTATACAACTAACTTACATAGAGATATTTAATAAATAATTTTACCTCTCTTTGGCTATGTCCCTCTATATTTAATTTGCTCACCGAATTATTCTTAATCATACTACGTGGATAGAAGCTTAAGCCTTTGTTTGAAATGACAAATAGTTATATTATAAAGATAAAAGTAGTCTGTATCTTTTTAAAGATGTGATTATATCCTTAGGAAGGAAAGTGATGAAGAAAAGCTGTATGTGAGCACACAAATGCACGTGAGAAGGAAAATAGGTTAGACATCCTTTTTCTGTATGCCCTATACCATCTTTAGACCAAATCAAACAGACATCTGTAGAAAGGAAATATTAAAATTAGAGACAGTTTAGGGTTAGTCCATTGATCTCTGATTTTCATTGTCTTATCTTGCTCCTGACCTCAGTCATAAAGAAAGCAAAACATCTGGCCTTAGAGTTTTTCTGAGTATTGTATCTAAAGAATTGGAGAAAAACAAAGAAGTGTGAATGGTGAGGGAGTGGAAGGGGAACAAAGAGAGAAAGGAGAAGAGGGAGAGAAGAGAGAGGGAGGAAAAGAATGGGAAGGAGGGAACGAGGGAGAGCAGCCAACAGGGTAGATGGAGTTTATACTTACACAGGACAAAGAGGCCTTGGTGGGGAGGAGACAGGGCACAAAGCAAGGGAAAGTGAGCAAAAGGTATTCGTTGTTGCAGGAAAAATTTCTATCATTCTTAGAATTTCTGCAGTTAAATGCTCTTGTTTTCTACCAGTAAATTATAACCCATTTTTCCCCAGTGGCAGCCCATTCTTCAACCCTTTCTACTTTAGTACTTGGAATTTTAAAAGTTCTAAAATTTTGTTACCTTTACCAGTGGACACAATTCTGCTAACGTTGTGCCAGTCCATTTAATGTTATTATAAAATGTACCTGAAATCATAATCTTACACAAAATTGAAGGTTACTTTGGCGCAGGGTTGGAGGTCTCTGTCTAGAGCCAGATGGTCTCATTTTTGAGCATGAATGTGGCAGTGGAGGATGTTAGGGATACATTGGAAGACAGGCTGTTGCCCTCATAGCTGTCATGAAAGGTAACAGAGGAGACTGGCTTTCTCAAGGGCACATTCCCAATAAGCTCACTGCCTTCTAGGCCTCTTAAAGGTTAACCACCTCTACATAATATAACTCTTCTCACCTGTCATTTAACAAATGGCATCCAGACAACAACATTTGTTAATGATCTATTGTGTAAATTTATACCTCTTAAATGAATAAAATTTGCATGCATATGTATATGAGTAGGGCATATATTTAATGAAGTAGAGTAAGGATTATCACATACATTTTCTTTTTTTATTATTTATTTTCGTATGTGTATGAATGTACTGTCTGCATGTATGTTTGTATACCTGAGTCGTACAATGCCGCGGTGGTCAGAAAAGGGCGTTCAGATTCCCCTGGAACTGGAGTCAAAGACGGTTTTCAGCTGCCAGGTGGGTGCTGGGGATCGAACCCGGGTCCTCTGCAAGAGCAGTCAGCGCTCTTAACCGCTAGGCCATCTCTCCAGCCCGCACATACATTTTATTATATACTATAAAAAGTTCCCTTTACAACACAATACCCAAAAGAATAGAATAAAATACAACATGATCCACAATGTTCAATGTGCTGTTTTATTATAAGCAAGGTTACCGTGGATAAAAATCCCCTGAGGGCCGGGCGTTGTGGCGCATGCCTTTAATCCTAGCACTTGGGAGGCAGAGGCAGGTGGATCTTTGTGAGTTCAAGGCCAGCCTGGTCTACAGAGTGAGTTTCAGGACAGCTGGGGCTACAGAGAGACCCTGTCTTGAAAAGACCAAAAAAAAAAAAAAAATCCCCTGAGGGCAATACTGCATGGACATCCTTAAATGGTGACTGTTTTTTGTTTCTTTGTTTCTTTGTTTTTAACCAAGTTAACTTTCATATGTGCAAGGGCAAGAGAACTTTGAGATTTTAAAAGTATAAGATTGACCCAAATACAATCTTGCAAGTGAGTTAGGAAATATACTCAGGGATAGAGAAAGCAGAGTGTGTGAGAAAGGAAGATTGATTTCCTTTGAGCTGCTTCAGCATGCTTTTTAATGGTTGAGGATTGGCCTTGCTTCATTGATTGTTGGGATGGTTATCTCACAGTCGGGACAATGCTCATCCTATGCACTTAGCCCTACAACTCAGAGGACCACCAGGGACCCTACCAGTTGACTCCACGATGCCTTTTACTCTCTTAAAGCTTAAAATTTTAGAATATAATTTCAGTTTGGACTTTGCCACTTGAGACTAGGTCTTGTTTTATCACCTGGTAAGAGTCAGAAAAGAGCTGAAAAGTGCAAATCTGCTGCTCTCCTTCATCTATTCCAAGGAGAAAACCTAGAATAAATAATTTAACCTAAAAATCAAATTTTAACTATGTAAATATCAATTATGATAGGTTCCTTTGGAGAAAAATTGTTTTAGTGTTACTGAAACTTAATTATTGACTACAGGGAAGGAAAGGAATGATGTAGGTAAAGGATTCTGCTATACTGTGGTCTGTTTTGAGTCACCATACATTTGGATCTGTTCACTGCAATAATTGCATTTGTTTAAAGAGTATTCAAATCTTGGAGAAAACTGAGCCAAGCTATGACCTAGAACCTCTGCCAAGGCATTTACAAATTTGTAGTAAAAACATCCAGAGGAAGTCTGGAGATATTGCTCAGGGGTTTGAGAGTATTGCTTTACAGAAGACCAAAATTTGTTCCAACACCCATATGTAGTAGGTCACAACTGCTTGTATTTTCTAGCTGAAGGATAATCCGATTCCTCTGGCCTCTCCAAACATCTGTACACAAGTACAGTTTCCCACACAATAATTCTGATGTACATATAGTTATATTCTAATATCTAACCTCAATGTCTTTTAGTACAGGCCCATCCCCTGGACCATTATCAATCAAACCAGCACCACAAACCTTAAATAAAACTGAATCTCCTTTTTCCCACTATTTGTTAAGTTAACAGTAGTTCTTCTTCAGCTAATTTTAGGGTTTCTTACACAGATCTTCCCACCTTATGTTGGGAAATTATCTGGCTTGAGAAAACATAGGTCTTGTGCATACTGACATAATTGCTGTGAATTCATATAAGTAATGCTTTGGTGTCTGAAAAACACTGTCTCCTTATAGTCATGTACTACCTCTCTTATGATCTTTCTGCTTTTACTTCTTCAATGCTACCTGATCTTTGGGAAGGGGAGTTTTCATTTAAGTGTCCTATTAAAGTTAAGAACTGTGAAGTCCATGGAGAATATTGAGAAAGACTGAGAAAGAGATGAAAAGCATGTTTGGCAGAATACATGAGCTCTGGTGGGGTGGGGGGATAGGGTGGGGGACACAGGTCTAGGTTTGATAATCTTGTACAAAATATATATTTAAAAAATGCAAAAAAAGAACTGTGAAGTCTTTTATTCTCTACAATTTGATCAGTTGTGTTTCTCTGATAATTGCTGTCTGCTGCAGTAATTACCTTCTTCTATGAAAGTTGAGAGATGGTCTAATCTATGGGTGTAATGATAACTCATTAGGAGCCAGTTTAATACCATGGCCATTTAGGAGAATATTAGATTCTCCACTATGGCCTGTGACCTGTCTATTCACCAGTTCCTAGGTCTCATATCAATGCCATTTATGGGTTCTATCATGTTATACAGTCCTAAATTCTAATTATAAGGTGGTAGATTAGTTCTATAATATTTGTACCATTATTATAGCATTGGGTACAAATTGCCAGGCCAGCTGTTAATGTTACTTACAGGGTGCACAGCTGGACAAAGTGATGATTATTTTTCTCTTAGAGTAGCATACAGAGCATCTTCCAGAAATGGGAAAGCTAGCCAGTATAAATGAATCTTTGAGGTCAATACCATTTTGATTTGTCCTTGTCTGTCCTAAGGTTCAAGTATGTAGTGTATTTAGCGATAAGATCTTACCCTCAAATTCTGGTAGATAGCCAAGAGCAAGGGCAATACCTAGTACTTTCCAAGAATCTGGAGGAGCCATCATCAAAACACTCCAAGAGGGAGTCCATTCTTGGCTTTGAGCTTTTTTTGGTAATGTATGTTGTTTGATAGGGCATTGCCCCCATTATATGGTACCATTATTCACACTTCTCTTTACATTTTATATGTATAAAGTTTAAGAAGACTCTATAATTCTAGGCTTTTGAATGATGTTTTCAGAAGGCCATTATTATTATATTCTTCCCCACAACCCATCCTTTGCTCTGCCCTTCCATTCCTTTCTTCATTCAGCCCTTCCTACACCATTACTCCCCTTTCCACTTTAGATTACTGAATTCTGTCTCCCTTCCAATGAAGCCGTGTACACATGGCTTCCTAACACTGTAAGAATTTCCTCTAAGAATTTCCAATTGAAACACACTTATCTAGAGATACAAAGGCAGCATCAAATTTTTAGAGAGAATATATGACTTTTTATTATTATAAAATTTTATTGAAATATTTTTGTATTTCATAAAAAATTTTCAATCCGTCTTAATCTCCTTTATACCTGCTTCTCCCTTGGCACCCTCCTGAAGCCCCCTCCCCATTGGAGTTTACACCTTCTGTCAACTGTGCTAGGGTTCATTGCCCAAACTACTCACCCAGCCAATTCCTGAATATCAGCTCATCCCCTGAGCACTAGTCAGCCTATCTGGAGCCTCTTTCCTAAAGACCAGTTCTTCCTCATCCAACTGCAATCACCTGCCAGGATTTCTTCATCCAAGGATGGGCTCTGCTACCTATTTCTGCTGTTCTGTGATTTTTTTTTTTTTTGTCAAGCTGAGCTTGCATGGGCCCCAGTAGTTGCACAGGAAATAAGGTCAGTAATCAAAAAATAGTACCTCATTAAACTAAAAAGCTTCTGTATAGCAAAATAAACAATCAAAGAAGTGAAGAGAAAACCCACACAGTGGGAGAAAAATCTTAACCAGTAATGGCTTTTTCTTTCGGAGTTTGGGTTATGTCACTAAGGATGATTGTTTCCAGTTTCATCCGTTTACCTGCAAAATTCATAATTTCATTTTTCAGTTGGATAGTGGTCCATTGGGTAAATGTACCAAATTTTCATTATCTGTTCATCAGTGGATGAGTATTTGCATCCTTTTGATCTCCTGGCTATTTTGAATACACAGCAGCAAGCATGCTTGAACAGCTATCTCGAGGAGGATGTAAAGTCTTTTGGGTATATGCCATTACCATCAAATGTGCTAAGTTCATTCCTCTCTCAAGATATTTTCAGATTTTCCACAATGGTCCTTGCTTCTCTTAATCCATATTTACTAGATGGATGTCTGGATGTTTTCTCCTCAAATTGTCTGTGTACATGCCTTACAAACAAATCTTAGCCATTGATTTCTCCCAAGATAAAAGTGACACTATTTCACAGATGTTCTATGCTGTGCTAGTTGTTGACATTCACAGGACTCAAGAGTACTTGTCTGCTTTTCTAACTAATTTCATGACTCCATTTATAAGAAGCATTTTTATGCCAAGCAGTTACCTTCCCTCCTTTGTATATGCAGCAGAACATTTAGCAAAAATTTAGTAAACCACTGTTGAATGAACAAAGCCTTTACCAAACAGTTGAAACAACATAGTCTTCACAACTTTATGTGTGGCTCCCCAGCAAATGTTTATATCTTACAGAGTCTTTTCCTAATATTTTGATTATTTTGGATTCCAGATACTGGCCATTTCTAGATAACTATTAGCAAGCTGGAACATGATTTTTATCTGTATATGTCATTGCTGTAGGAAACTAGCATGGGGTTATGTTTATAATGGAGACATTACCACAAGTGTTACAAATTTGTGTTAAAATTAGATATATATTCTTCTTAGCCACTGGGAATTTTGTGATCTGCACATTTTAATTCATCTTTGCCATCTGATAAGCAACCTAAATCAAATCAATTATATTTTATATCACTGGATATATATCATTATCATCTATAATCTATCTATTATAATACAAAAACATATTGTATACCGAGTCTGGGAGGTGGCATCTTATTTGTGAGGCATACCCATGTTTGCTTCTCATGTATGGTTATTAGGAATGTTATCATTTAATGTGTTTGTATTAGGAAAACTATAAAATGCAACCCCAGCAGCATATTTTTTAAATTTTAAGGAAGTTTGAATATATAAGATGGTAATTATCTTTGTCTTTACCTGATGTGGTGGTGCCATGATAACTTATCATTTATATATCAATTTTGTTAAAAATTCCATAAGCTATAATGTCTGAAACTATTAAATCAATTTATGAAAATAATTGACACAGATTGCTAATTTTTCACAGTTTTTCCGAAGGTATTAAAAGATACATTTTTGCTTGCCTCTTCAAACATCATTTTGAATTCTATCAACATCATGCTCCTTTTAGCCCCTGTGGTTGAATTCCCTAAGGACAATCTTACCAAAAAAAAAAAAAAATACATCTGACTAATATCAACTGATCTTAAACTTCAGTTGGAAAAGGAAAACTCTTCCAGACTTTAGAGCTGTCACTTTTATTACAAACTACTCCTTCTACACACAGCTATATGAACCATAGAATGTGTGGGTATACATTAATGTGGATTGTATTTCTTCCATTTGCAATTATAATGCAAGACATAAAAGAAACATGTAAATGCAAGTTTACCATATAATAAGGAGTTGTCACAGAGACTGTTTATATGCGAATTCTTTATATCTTATCCTCTAAATTTACTGCCAAGGACTAAGACTAAGAAATTATATACAAGACATTACACTTGTATTCAAAAGTTCAGGCTTTCTCTCTCTTCTCTCCCTCTCTCTCTCTCTTGTCCTCTCTTCTTTCTTTCTCTTTCCAACCTCTCCCCCTGTCCCTTTTGTTCCTTTTCACCCCTGAAAATTTTCTCTGGAACTCTTTATTTTGAAAGGGAATGGAGCGGAACTCATGATCTCTGTAGCTATGCAGCCTTTGAGTTTGAAAAATAGGTTGAGCTGGTTTGAACTACTTTTTTTCTCCTCTTCTCTTGTGTTTTGTAAATGTTATTTTATTGCATGACTTGGGTATTTTCTCTTTTTCAATTTCAATTTCAGTTATTTTTCCTCATCGTTTTCCTTTCCCCCCCCCCCCCACCCACCCCTAACCATCGCAGACTCGTGCAATTTCTGCCAGTAATTTTTTTTCTTGATCTTTCTCTGGCTTTGTTTTGTTTTGTTTTCATTTTCTTTTTAAACAATAGGTGATAATTTGTGAGTTACAAGCATCCTTCAGGTTTGAAAACCAAATTTTGCAAGGCAGTTGTGCCCAACCCCCACCGACATCGGGCTCCAACCAATCCTGAAAGGGGGGGGTCTTGTATGTTCATCACAAGGTTGATCCAAATGAGTGTCCAGTCTATATTGTTCTGTAGTTTCACCATTAAAACTCCATATCGAGCCCTTACATTCTTACCACGCCCCCTCTTCCAGCAGATTGTCCCTAGGTCTTAGAAAAAGGGGGCACAGGTGGATGACTAAGCAAAACCTCCTACTTCTTCTCTGGAGCTGATGGCTTGGTCTCTAGTCAGTTCTGGGTTTCTTTCACTGGGCTGCCAGATTTGTGTCCAGATGCAGTGGCAGCCAATTGCTCTGTATTATCCCAAACATGCTAACAGTGGCTATTCGCTCTCCTCTTGGGAATAACCTAACGGCGCGAGGGCACAAGCTGTACAGTCCGCTAAGGTGAGGAGAGGGTAGAAACCAGACGAAGACCCTGCCATACGCAGTAACAGAAGAAAGGGATGTAGCTCAGGTGACTTGGAATACCAGTCCAATACACTGTGTCTATACCAATAGAACCACCATAACCAATGAGTACTGGTTTAACATGACCCAGCTATAGTCTAATTGTGTTGTGCTCATTTGAGGATCGAAAAGGGCTTATTATTATCACTGTTTAAACTACCCTAACATCTAATTGTCATGTGCTTCATTGTAGGATTGAACATATTTCTTATCTCCTGTATTCAGCTTCTTAGATACTGGGATGTGTCACCATCCCCACTTTTGTGAAACATTAAAATTCCAATCAAACAATGAAAAATTATATTTTCCCTTTTTCTGATTTCCCATCCCTCACTTTACTACACAACACTGACTTAAGAATAAGTACATGGGGGTTGGAGATGATGGCTCAGCATTTAAGAGCATCCGGGTGCTCTCTGCAGAGGACCCAGGTTCGATGTCCTAGGCCCCTACATGGCAGCTAGAACCGTCTTTATGGTTCCGGGGAATCCCAACCCCTCTTCTGACCTCTGTGGCATTGGGACTACATGGGTGCACAACCTACTTACAGACAGTTACACTATCACACCAAAAAATAAATTAAAAAAAGACATTAAGACATTAAAACAATTGTTGTCTTAAAAAGAAAATTATGGTGGGCTGGAGAGATGGCCTAGTGGTTAAACGATGTGCGACCGCTCCTTAACAGAGGCCCCCGGTTCAATCCCCTAGATCAACATGGCGTGCCAGAAGCCGTCGAAACTCATTCCGAGAGAACCTCCAGTTCAGTGGGAATCCGACCACGTCTGACCTCCGCGGATTGCAGACACTGGGTGCAAAAAACCGCATGCAGGAACGTTACATCATACACATACAAAATACATAAATTTAAAAAAAAATAAAAAAAAAAAGTATGATCTTCTTGTTCATCAGATTTGAAGCATGACTAAAGACAATGTTTGATCAAACTAATACCTATGCAACCACTTTGTTCCAATTTAAACATTAGTCCCATTGAATTAAGAATTACCTGGGGTGGGCGTGGTGGCAACAACCTTTATCCCACCCTGGGCAGGCAGAGGCCGAGGAGATCTCTTTGTGGCTTCAAGGCCAGCCTGTTTTACAGAGGTGAGTTCCCGGACAGCTGGGGCTTACGGAGGAGACTCTGTCTTGAAAGACCAAAAAAAAAAAAAAAAAAAAAAAGAAATTACCCTGTATTCCAACTTTCAACGTCCGTCCCCTCCTCTACTTGCCAATTGTTCTTTTACAGATCATCAGGAAAAATAAATGAACACAGCTATAATTGTACTTTTACCCTCCCAACTTTCCATGATTTATAATTACAGAGAAGAGAAAAGAAAGCTAGTTTAAATCAATCAAGTGTCAGTCATGCCTGTTGAAAAAAAATTTAACCAACTGAAAAACATAGGAAAGGAGATGAAAAGCCCTGTTTGTTACAATGCTTTCCTGTGGTGCCTGTCTCTTCCATTAATATCTATCAGTTAACAACTGTAATGACAGGATTTGATGCTTGCTTTTGAAGATGTTCATGTGTGTACATATGCAATTTATGAGCACACCAAGCTGACTTGAACTTAAGGAATATTGCATTTCTATGGTTTGTAATTAACATTATCTAATACCCAAATTAAAATGTAATTTGGGGCCTTAAAAATACTTTACCCGGGATTTATGAAAAAAAATGTAATTAAACACATCCTAAATAGATGATAATGTTGAAAAGCGTTCCATACCATATATATTATTTATTCTTTTATTTATTCATCTTATAATGATTTTTTTGAATTTCATAAAACATGTTTTTATCCTATTTAGAACCCTCCCCCATCTACACCATTTTTAATACCTCCCACCAGATTTCAAGTACTCTCTCCCACTTCAGCAACCGTTATTTCCCAACAGTACTTCAATTAGGAATGAGTACTACTCCCGCCTATGCCCACTTCCAGATTTGGTTGCTTTCTTTTTTTTAAATATTTATTTTATTTATTTTTGTATGTGTATGAATGTACCGTCTGCATGTAGGTTTGTGCACCCCTGTCGTACAATGCCGCGAAGGTCAGAAGAAGGTGTCAGATTCCCCTGGAACTGGAGTTCTCCCGGAATTGGAGTTACAGACGGTTCTTAGCCTCCATGTGGGTGATGGGGATTGAACCCTGGTCCTCTGCAAGAGCAGTCGGCACTCTTAACCACTAGGCCATCTCTCCAGCCCCTAGGTTTGGTTGCTTTCTGAGTTGAGCTTGTCTGTGTGCTCTTGGGAATGCTCTGTGTTAATAAAAACAACCACCTGGATAACTTTGTTTCCATGTAGTCATCCAACATTTCTGGCTCTTAGAATCTTTATACATCGTTTTCTGCAGTGACCCCTGAGCCTTGGGAGGCAGAGATTTGATATTTGTGTCCTATTGAGGGATAAGTACTCTGTAGTTTCTTATTCTCTGAATGTTAGCCAGTTTGAGGTCTCTGAGTTAATTGTTATCTGATACATGAAGAAGTTTCTCCGGCAAGAGTTGAGAGACGTATTAATATATGGGATATAACAATAAACTAACCCAGCCATGGTGGTGCATGTCTTTAATCCCAGAACTCTGGAGTCAGAGACATGAGGATCTCTGTGAGTTCAAGGCCAGCCTGGTCTACAGAAGGAGTTCCAGGCCAGCTGGGGCTACAGGGAGCCCCTGTCTCAAAACTACTGAAAAAGAAACAAACAAAAAATAAGCCATAGGTGTCAGTTTAATACTAGATCTACTTAGCAGAATGATGAAAGTAGTGTCTCACCTATAACCTGTGACTTATCCATCCACAGATTCCTAGACCTGATGTCAGTATCATGTGTGGGCTCCATCATGTGAAGCAGACTTTAAAGCTAATCAGAAAGTGGTTGGTTACTCCCACAACATTCCCACATTTATCGCACCAGCAGCCCTACATTTCTAGGGCATTTGTTTCTTTAGCTCTCAGGATTCATAGCTATTAAAGTGTTCATTACTTTTCTCTTCTTGTAACATGCATAGCACCTTCTAGCACTTAATGAATTGTAAGCAATAAGGTGAAGCTATACAAGGAGATTTAGAACACAGTGCTCTAGAGAGGAAATGGAGAATGATGAAGTAGGAATTGTTAAATGGGGTGGGAAATGGGAGGGCAAGAGAGGGGAGAGAATGTGGGTATGGATAGCTAACACTAAAATCCTTTACAAATGTCCATTTGCATACCAACCACTATAGAAGCTTCTTTAAAGTATATACATATACATTATAAAAAGAGATGAAAAGGAGTTACTCTATAACAGATGGCATTGCCATTATTGGACATTATAGGCTAGCAAATAAGAGGCCTAATACCAGGAATGGACTTCCTCTTTTAAAGTTGTTGACCAGGGGTCCCATAGACACACAATTCTGGCCATTGACCCTGCTATTGTTTACCCACCAGAACTTGACAGTAAGACCCTGTTGTTGAAAACAGTATAGATACACGCATTGTAGAACAAACAAGGAGAAATAAGCTGCTAACAACCTAATCTATCTTTCTCTTTTTAATTGAATTTTGTATATTTCGTACATAACATCACATTCAGTCTTAATTGTATTTATAATCTCTTTTCCATTGGGACCCTGCCACAGCTCCACCCCTGGAATTCATACATTCTGTCATTTGTGTTAGGGTTTATTGTGCCAAAGTAATCTCCCCGGCCATTCCACAGTGCCAGTTCATCCACTTAGCTCTAGTCAATCTAGGCAGCATCCCTCTCTTAAAGAAGGCCATTTCTTTCTCACTCAACCATAACCACTACTTCTTCAGCTAAGATTAGGTTCTGCTACAAATTTTTGCAGTTCTTTGCTGGGTTTTTGTCTAGCTGATCTTGCATGGGTCTCTTGCCTACTAATACCAATGCTGTCGATTCATATGGGTAGGGCCCCAGGATCTTACAGGATTCTATTTCTATACGGTCTTGCATCACCACCCTGGCTCATTTAATGATTTTATAAATAGAACTGATTTCATAAGAAAATTGGATCACAATGCAGGAATTACCCATTTTTCTTTTGTTGATTGTTCTAATTCATGATTTTATTTATTCTGTATGTTTATACATGCAAGTATGTGTCTGTGTATGTGTATGTGTGCATGCATGTATGTCTATGTGTGTGGTGTTTGCAGATGTGTGTGGGTATAGATGTCTATGCACACTTATGGGGTTCAGTGGAGGAACTGGGCTGTCCCATTCTGCCACTATCTAGGTTTTTCATATGCTGTGTTCTGAACTCAGTTCCTCATATTTGGGCAGCCGCCCTTCTTACCACATCACCCCAGGACATGTTGCTTTTTCTAATAGTAGGTTTGACCATGAGGAGATCATTGTTGGGGAAGTACGTTAATGCTCATAACAGGAGGAAGATTTGGAATGTCTATTTCTTCAGATTTATTTCTATGACACTTCCTCTTCAGAGATTCTCCTTTCCCCTGGATATATGGAGTCTGCTTTTTAAGTTAAAGCCATCTAACTGGTCCAGAAATGTTAGAAAAGTCTTCCTAGGTTTTATGATTTGGTTCCTGGTTCAAGGGACAGAGATAGGAAGAAGGTCAGTTATATCACTGTTAGTGTTTTCTCAAATTTGTTCAGATTAAAATAATTTGTTCACAGTCCATCCTGAGCTATGCTGACATGCTGTGTTTTCCCTTTCTGAATATTATTCTTTGAAGTATATACTTGTTTGGTTGATTCTTTATGTCCAATTTATCTACAGCTTCTACTATTGCTTTTGGTGTTATATATAAGAAGCCTTCGCCCAGTCCAACATCACAAAGGTTAAACACTGTTTTCATCTAAAAAATTTATAGCTCCTGGTCCTGCATTTACGTACTTAACCTATTAACTTGTTGTGATTTGATTATTGTGTTAGTTAATGTTCCAGAATCACTAGTTTTTGGCCTTTTCAAGACAGGGTCTCCTTGTAGCCCCAGCTGTCCTGTAACTCACTTTGTGAGTTCAAGGCTGGCCTTGAACTCACAAAGATCTGCCTGCCTCTGCTTCCTGAGTGCTAGGATTAAAGGCGTGCACCACCATGCCCAGGTCAAGAATCACTATTTTGAACACAGATATCTCATTATCTTGACATCATTCCTGAATTAGATTGTACTTTTCTAGTGATAATGTCTTCCTTGTTTAAAAATTAATTGACTGAACAGTAAAGGCTTAATGTGGACTCCAAGTTCTATCCTAATGAATTATAGTTCTCTCCACTATCAGTAGTATGACATACTTTGATTACTATGGCTGTATAGTGAATTTTAAAATAGTTAATTTTGAGTCCTTCAATCTTTTCTTTATCTTAGCTATTTTAAATGTTAGTGTTTACTTCTGTGTTGGTTTTCTGGATGAATTTAGCATTTTTTAAAAACAGAGGTATTTTCATAACTATTGCATTGAATCTCTTGAAAATTTTGGAGAATAATCATGGTAACAATACTAAATATTCTGTCTGTGCTTGTGTGTGTGTGTGTGTGTGTGTGTGTGTGTGTGTGTATGTGTGTGTGTGTGTGTGTGTGTGTGCTTGAGATTGAATTCAAGCCTTTGAGCATGATTGGCAAGCACTCTACCCCAGAGTCATATCTCAGTACTAAATTTTCTAATAAATGAAAATGAGACATTTCTTGTCCAGGAGATTACGTCAGGAGAGAATGGATTGGTGGACTTTTGGACCCTAAGTGAGTATACTGCTTAAGCCAGAATAGGAAGAATGTTTATTGGGTATAATTTAAGGGTCAGCAGCTAGCCAGTACTGTCTGCAGCCTAAACAATGGGATGTGGATTTGATCATTTTAGAGGACTCATTTGGGTAGGATTTCTTTGTGTTCAGTTTCCTTGTATATAATCTGTACTATGTGGAAGAGAAAATTCGAGTGTATTGCCTGCATGGATGTACCTGTACCTATATAACGCAATGCCTGGGGATGTCAGAAGAGGACATTGCATCCCTTGGAAGTCGAGTTACAGATGCTTGTTAGCCACTATGTTGGTGCTAGGAATCAAACCCAAGTCCTTGACAAGAGCAGCCAATGCTCTTAACCTCTGATCCAGCTTTCCATACCTCTCTCAGATGATTCTAGATTCTAAAGTTGACAATGCGAACTAACCAGCAAATTGTCTTTCCCTCCAAATTTACCATGTAGGTCTTAGGTCTTAATTTATATCTGTTAAGATCAAGCCCGTTCTACCCAATTTATTCTTCTTTTTTAATCTTTTTAATACTGCTGTAAATATAACCATTTAATTCCATGTCCAGACTGGCCATAGCAAGTGCTCAGAAATGAATCTCATTGTTTTGTATTGAAGTTGTAGTGAACAGCTTATTGAAATCTCAGCCTCAGTGGTTTTTTTTTTTATAAATTTTTTATTTATGTATTTCTGTATGTGTGTGAATGTACTGTCTGCATGCAAGTGTGTGCACCCATGTCGTGCAATGCCACGGAGGTCAAAAGAGGGTGTAGGATTCCCCTGGAACTGGAGTTCTCCTAGAATTGGAGCTTCAGATGGTTTTCGGCTGCTATGTGGGTGCTGGGGATCGAACCTGGGTCCTCTGTAAGAGCGGTCGGCGCTCTTAACTGCTAGGCCATCTCTCCAGCCCCTAGCCTCAATGAGTTTTTAAAAATATATTTGCTGGGCCATGAAGATGGCTAAGTGTGTGCCTTAGTTACTTTTTTTTTTCCTTTGATAAAATACTTTAACCAAGGAAACTTATAGAACAAGAGTTTATTTGGAATTAAGCACCATGCCCACTCCAGCAAGGAGACCCTGCTAAAGCTGACATGATCTCCCCCAAACCATACCAGTAATTGGGGACAAAGTATTCTAATACTTAAGACAAATGTCTTATTTTAAGCGAATTGGGTAAAGGTGCATGTTGCTCAGCCCCATAACCTGAGTTCCTGCCCCAGAATTCAGTTAGTAGATAGAAGAGAACCAATTCCCCTGACAGCCACAAATAAATGGTGACATGCACCAACCTCCAAACAAATAAATTTTAAAAAGGATTTTAATTAAATTAAGTAAATAAAAAATATATTTACAAAGGTTTCAAAATAAAAGACCATGCCATCTACAAATACATTTTTAGTTATTTCTTTCTTGTTTGACTTATATTACTTTTATTTGACACCATAATTGTTCTAGAATTTCCAATATGATGCTGAATAATCTTACTCTTAAGGCAAAATAAGTACAGCTAATCTATCAACCAAAAGTGCCATATAAGTTTTAGTATATGTTTTTCATCACATTGAGAATGCTGACATACATCTCAAAGATTTTGAATATTTTTCACATTCACATGAAAGACTAGTATACACAGTGAGTTCCAGGACAGCTGGGGCTCACAGGGAGATCCTGTCTCAAATCTGCAAAAGTAGTAACAGCAGAAGCTAAAAAGCTTTGAAAAATTATCAACACAAACAACTTAGGAGAGAAAGGTAAACACCTTTCTCTCCTAAGTTGTTTTTAGCTGATTGCAGGTTTCTGTCCATCACTGAAGTGAAGTCAAGACAGGAATTCAAGCTCTGAGTCATATTACGTACACCATCAAGAGTGAAGAATTAATAAACACAGCTTTGCTTGTCAGCTTTCTCCTCTCATAATACTCAGGAGCCCCCCATCTAGGGAATAATGCTGTCCAGGATAGGCTGAGTCTATCTATATCAAATAATAATCAAGATAGTCCCTTGTAGACATACCCACAGCATACTTCTCTAGGTAATTCCTCATTAATCTTCTCTTTCAATAATACATTAATATTTTGATTTACTGTTAACGTTGAAACATATTGGAAATTTATTTGGCAATGGATTTTCAAATATACTGTGACATTAAGGAAAATTTAAGGTGTTCTTTCCTACTTCCAAGTTTAGAAATGCATAAAGTCTTCAGAAAAGTAAGTTCATAATTGAGTAGCTGAATTATTTCTTTAGGGCTAGGGTCCTGAGGATCAAACCAAATCTCTGCTGTATTCCATGAAAACTGATCATTTCCTAAACACACAGTATTAAAAAATTAAAGACTTCTATAAGCATACAGTTGATAGAAACAGACAGTAAAGACATATACATATTTTGGAAAGAAGTTAAATTTGCAATGTGAGAAATAGATTTGAGGATACTTAAGGAATTGTTCTGTTGAGTAGTAATCTGGTTTCCAACTGCCATATTGCAAAATGTGACTCCTCCAGCTGTTTTGAAAATCTAATGTTGGGGCTGGAGAGATGGCCTAGCAGTTAAGAGTGCCGACTGCTCTTGCAGAGGACCGGGGTTCGATCCCCAGCATCCACATGGCGGCTGAAAACCGTCTTTAACTCCAGTTCCAGGGGACTCCAACGCCCTCTTCTGACCTCTGCAGCATTGCATGACACGGGCGCACAGACCTACATGCAGACAGTATATTCATATACATAATAAAAATGAAATAAATTTAAAAAGAAAATATAATGTAGTGCTTTTCTGGGAAGACTCTAAAAATCCTGCTAAACTATCTCCTGCAATGAACAGACTTATAATACCACAGATTTTAAACTTAAAATACATTTGATATGTCTCTATGTTAATATCACCTAAAACCTTTAGATAGTAGGTCTGCATCTAGTTATGCATTTTTGGAATTTACTGGAAAGATTTCAATCAAGAAAATAAGATACTAATTGTTCACATGGCTTTAGGAAATAATTTGTCTATTAAAGTACTGATATGGATTTACAGTCTTGCAATAGCACTTAGACAAGATTTTATCGGAATAAACTATTTCCTTTAACTTTATATTGGAAGTCTTTGAGTCTAGTGTATAAATCAAGTCCACAAATAGGGTTTTAATATATTTTTAGAAATTTAGTAGTCATTTTGGCTTACATATTCCTGTTTGGTTTGTTTCTTACTCTGGAAATTATTTCAAAAGATACTACTTAGAGAATTTATCTCTGTATCAAGCAATGAACTAGGAACGGGTTCTCTTATGTGTTTGATACCACAAGAACATCTTAAAAATCATCATCTTAGATTTTTAGTAGCAACATAAATCGATGCAGTAGTGTCACTTTCATGGTGGGGTAATCAATAGACTGGACTTAAGGCACATTCAATGGGATAGAATTAATGCATAGTAAATAACATAGCCAAGTATATTTGCCTGGAGAGGTCACAGACCCTAGAGAAGAACTAGTTCTGAGGCTATCCACTCTCCATGGTTGTTTTAAATATAGTGCATGAAACTCTTGATAGGGCAGTAAGGCAAGAGAAGGCAATCAAAGGAGTCCTAGCTGGAAAAGAAGAGGCAAATTTATCCTTTTTTGTAAATAATACTATCCTAAGAAATCCCCAAATTTCCACAATGAAACTCCTTGAAATGATTCATACTTTCAATAAAATGGCAGGTTACAAAATATATCTACAAAAAATCAGTTGCCTTTGATGTAACCAGCAATTGGAGAAAGAGTACATGGAAAACATCCCAATCACAATAACCTCAAAAAATGTCTCATAGTAAACCCAACCAAGGACATTAAAGGTCTCTGTAATGAAACGTTTAAATCTTTAAAGAATGAGATTGAAGAAGACATGAGAAGATGGAATGGTCTCCAATACTCATAGATTGGATGAAATAATATCATGAAAATGACCATCCTACCAAAAGACATTTGTAGATTCAATGCAATGCCAGTCGAAATCACCATGTCATTCCTCATAGAATTTAAAATAAGTCCTAAAATTGATATGGAAGCCCCATTAAACAAAACAACACTGAGCACAAAGAGCAAAGTATATTACAAAGCTATAGTCATAAAAACAGCATGTTACTAGAAAAAAAAATAGACCTGTAGATCCATAGGACATAATCAAAGACCCAAACAAGAGTGCATCGAATTTCAGCCACCTGATATTTGGCAAAAGGGGCCATGAACACTCACTGGAAGAAAGATAGCATCCTCAGCAAAGGTGCTGGCAAAACTGGATCTCAACATGTAGAAGAATGAAACTAGACCCTTATCTTTCACCCTGTACGAAACTCAACTCTAATTGCATAGAAAATCTCAAGGTAAAACCTGAAAATTTGAACCTCTTAGAAAAAACATTAACAGCAGCCTACAAGATATAGGTGTAGGAAAGGACTTTCTAAACCGGACATCAATGGCTCAGGAATTAAGGTCAAGAATCAACAAGTGGAATTTCACTTATCTTAAAAGCTTCTGCAAAAGAAACAGACAAGAAATGTAGAGAAAACCCATAGATTGGGAGAAAATCTTGAGCTGCTACACCTCTGACAGAGCTTTAACATTCAGAATATATAAAGAACTCAAAAAAAAAAAAAAAAAAGAATCAAGGAAATACGTGACCCAATTAAAAGATGAGTTAAAGATCGGAACAGTGAGTTCTTAAAAGAAGAAATAAAAGGTGGCTAAGAAACAACTTAAAAAGTGTTTAACATTGTTTATAATTATGGAAATGCAAATTTACCTTGCACTTTAAAATTTCATCTTTTTTAATTTATATATTTATACATATAAATTTTTTAATCAAATCTAGACCCCTGTTCCCACCC
>VZQC01005070.1:4764035-4899493 GCA_009823505.1 Rhizomys pruinosus | reverse complement strand
GCTCCAGCTTGATTTTCTGCTGCTTTAGCTCTTTGGCTGCTGGAGAGAAGATTCTCTTCCAGAGCACACTTGGAAACCTTTAAACTGTTGTTTCGAATCCGGAGCTGGTCATTTTTATCACCGAGCTCCATATTTTCGTCTAACAGTTTATCCAGACATGCTAGGAGCAACAAGGCAACATCATTATTTTCCTGATTTTTCTGCAATTTCTCGAACGTTTTATATATAGAGTCGCTAAATTCCTTGCTTCTCACAAGAGGTGAGTTAGGTGAGTCAAATGGATCTATCTTCATAATTAGATCAAATAGTCTGCACCAAGGATTATCATTCCTCTTCATGCCACCAGGAGAGCCTTCAGTAACTCTAGGCTTCATTGGGTTGGAGAGCTGGCTCCAGAGGCTACCAAGCCCACTAAAGAAATTCATCCTTTCAATTCTGTTTCTCTAGAACCACTTCTGGTACCAAAATCTGTATTAGTCAGGGTTCTCTAAAGAAACAGAAGCAACAGGATGAATATATATAACTATATACAATTTATTGATTTGCTCACGTGACGGAGCTCAACAGTAGCGCCGAACTGGAGAGGCCGGGAATCCAGGGAACTGCTCAGTCCGCAAGGCTGGATGTCTCAGTAGTCCCAATCTAGTGCTGAAGGCCCGAATGGATTCCAGGAGATCTGCCGGTCTCAGTACACGCTGGGATCCGAAAGGTTGATCACAGCAGCAAGACAAACTCACCAGATGAGAGAGGCAAGCCGCAGGAGAAAAGAAGGGACCAGCTCCTTCTGCCGTGGCCTTAAATACTGCCTGCCGGCAGAAGGTAACGCCCACATATGGGGTGGGCCATCCGGGTTGAGGGGGTCCAATCAGAAGACCCTTAGTCCAGTCAAGTTGACACCCAGGATTAACCATCACAGTGGTCAATTTTGGAAAAAGTTCCATGGGGTGATGAGTAGAAAGTAGATTCGCTGGTGTTTGGGTGGAATATTCTGTAGATATCTGTGAGGTCCATTTGGTGTATTGTATTGCTCAGTTTAGATGTCTCTCTGTTTATTCTTTGTCCAGTTGACCTATCCAAAGGGCTCAGTGGAGTATTGAAGTCCCCTACTATTATTGTGCTGGGATTAATCTGTGTGTTGAGGTCCTGCAGAATTGTGTTTATACAGTTTGGTGCACCAAAGTTTGGTGCATATATATTCATGATTGTGCAGTGTTCATGGTTAATTGTTCCTTTGATAAGGATGTAATGGCACTATTTGTCTCTTCCAATTAGATTTACTTTGAAGTCTATTTTGTCTGATACTAGAATAGCAAATCCTGCTTGCTTTTTGGTACCATTTGCTTGGAATATTTTTTCCATCCTTTCACCTTAAATTGATCCCTGTCCTTGAGGGTGAGATGGGTTTCTTGTAGATAGCATATAGATGGGTTCTGTTTCCTAATCCAGTCTCCCAATCTATGTCTTTTGTTTGGGGAGTTTAGAGATATTTAAGGTTATTTTTAAGAGATGTATGTTGTTTCCTTTCACCTTATTTTCTGTTTGCATTCTTGGTTAGAGTTGGTATTGCCACAGTTATACTGTTATCAATTGCTCTCTCTAGCTGTTTGGGGACACTTGCTCCTTTCCTCTGACCTTTGTATTGTTTCTAGTACTTTCTGAAGGGTTAGATTCCTGGCCATGAATTCTTTCATCTTGTTTATGTAATGAAAGATTTTTCTTTCTCCTTCAACTATAATCAACATTTCTGCTGGGTATAGTAACCTGGGTTGACATCTGTAGCCATTTAGTACTGAAAATACATTGGTCCATGTTCTTTTGGCTTTCATGGTTTGCATTGGAAAGTCAGCTTTAATTCTGATGGGTTTCCCTTTATATGTAACTTGTTTTTCTCTTGAGGCTTTCAGTATTCTGTCTTTGTTTTGAGTATCTAGTGTTTTTACTATGATATGACTTTGGGAATTTCTTTTCTGGTCTTATCTATTTATTAATCTGTGTGCTTTTTGTATTTGTATGGGTATGTCTAATTATTAAAATTGTTCCCTTGAAGACAGGAGTTGATATAAAAGTTGTCACAGTAATCAAAGCATGAAAATTATTTCTTGCAATTCTAGGGAGTCCAGGCAAGAAATGAAAAGCTAAAATGCTTATCAAGATTATGAGGAATATGGCAAATTTTATTCCCATAATTAATATGATTATATTATCATAAATTACAAACTTTACAAACAGAATTTATAAATGTGATACATTAGATACAATGAATACCTTATTGTAAATATTGAATAATTACATGCCTAGGCAACATATGAATGAGCCTTGAAAATTGGTTTCTATACTGTTCAGATCAATAACATTTAAGAGGAGGAAATGGTGTAAGAGGGAGGATCTAGAATAACACAGTAGGGTTGTTCATGAGATTCAAGTGTCTGAGGTTTGATAACTTCCTGCTTGATTATAATGTTTCAAGGTCATAGTTTCCTTTTATGAATATATGTGATTTAATGAAAAAGTCAGGTAAATTAACTTAAATGTCAAGAAGTTTGAAAATGAAGTTTAAAATGTGGCAAATTTTTTATTAACTCCCATTTTATAGAAAAAGTGGCTGAATAAATTAGCTATACAAAATGGTTACCACTAAAAGATATTTCCTCCTAATTAAATTGTAGGTACCTCTTTTGCTTTAAGGTGCATATAGAAAAGTAAGAAACACTATATTTTTTGAGAGCAGTCTGTATTGTTTTGAGAATTTATGAGTCATGGTTAAGCAAGTTCTTTTTGAACATACACTTTTGCACCTTATGGAAATAGAGTTTGAGTTAAAATATGTCATATGGAAAAACAGATATTGAGAAATAATTTAGAGTTAATTGTATATATGTTCACAGTTTAGAATTGATATTAAGCATATGTTGTATCCTTTTAATAGTGTAAATGGCTAAATCAAGTTTTCAAATGAAAACTTCATAAACTCATAGTCAATAATTTTATTCATTATTTAAAAGACATTTCTATTAGATTAAAAAATAATTTCAAAACAATGATGACAAAGCTTAATTGTTTCTATATTTTGCTGTGATCCACCAAGCATTATTGAAAATTCCCAGGAAGGATATTAATAAAATTATATCTTTCTCCTTAAAAACAGATAGTAACATTTTACTTTGGGTTTAACACAAGAGGTGTGGGTAGTATATTTCTATGGTATCTCCATAAGTCATTAGTCTGTATTTAAAGAACAATCAATATCCAATTCCTCGATGAAAATATCTTTTTTGTGAAGAGCTGCAGAAGATGCCAAATCCAGTTAACTTGATCTATTATAAGCTTATCAAAAATATAATGGATGACAACTTCAAAACCTTTTTTATGATTACCACATACAGGTGGATAAAGTTGCATTAAAAGAATCATTTATAGCATAGCAAAGTCATTAGTTATTTGAGAAGCAAAGAAAAAAAGCCTACTTGCATTTAAAACTCAGTTATTAAGAAACAGAGTGTAAGGAGTTTTCTGAAATACTAAATCCTTTGAATAATATTGCTTTAGTTCTCTGTAAGCCATGTGGTCAAAGTTGTCTTAAGTACTTTTATTCTAGCCATTGCACAGGAAGAGCATCAAAGAGAAGAGGTTGCAATGTAAACTGGCCTGTGATTTCCTGAATATTAAAACAAAGTTTTATTCCTGACAACTGATAATTTAACAGGTTCATGAATCTTGTAAATGGCTTTTTCTTCTTGTTGTTTATTTTCATCACTACCAACAACTGCTGTGACTGGAAAATCAAATTTTCACACCCACACAGGATATTTGAATGGGTCCTACTGATAGAATATTGCTGCATCTCAGATTTAAATAAAAGAGTACTGCATAATTAGAATTTGCTATATTATGGCAATTTACAATTCTATACCGAGAACAAAATACCTAATATGGAAATATTTTGTTGGGCATGTTAGTAATGAGGATTTACTGGAGTACCATTGACTCTAAAAAGTTCCCTAGCTTATTATTAATTAGTTCAATTAATAAATACCCACTAGGTCAGTCTTAATATACTCCTACAACACAAAAATAAGCCCTACATTATAGTTCTTCTTGTATTACTCCATTATTGAATTTTATAACGTTTGTAGAAACTAATATTTGAAAAGAAAACTGGGACTGGAGAGACAGCCTAGCGGTTAAGAGCACCGATTGCTCTTGCAGAGGACCCGGGTTCGATCTCCAGCACCCACATGGCGGCTAAGAACCGTGTGTAACTCCAATTCCAGAACTCTAGTTCCAGGGGAATCCGAGACCTCTTCTGTCCTCCACGGCACTGCACGACACAGGTGCACAAACCTGCATGCAGACAGTACATTCATACACATAGAAAAATAAATAAAATTTAAAAAAAGTTTTAAAAAGAAAAGAAAACTGAATAAGGTGGAGATGAGTAGATAGCTCAGTAGGGAAAGTACTTGTTTAACTTTGATCACCAGAACCCATGAAATAAAAGCCAGACATAGTGGTGTACAAACTGCAGCACTTGGAGGGCAGATACAGGCAGGTCTTGAGCTCCCTGATCAGCCAGCCTAGCCTACTTGGGGGGGTTCCAGGCCAGTAACAGACTCTATCTAAGAAAGAAATGACGGACAATGGCTGAGGAATGATCTCCAGTAGTCTTCTGGTCTCCACAGCTGTGAGCACATATGTCCTTCTGTACAAACATATAAGATGAATAAGTAAAAACTGGTATTCGTTATAGGTACCACATTATGTAACTTATGGAAAAATGTTGCATAAATCAATTGAATTAAATTACCTTTATTAATTAGGTATGCACATTAGGTATTTACAATAATAAACACACACACATATATATATATATATATGTGTGTGTGTTTATTATTGTATATATATATACATGTACATATATATATGGTTTTTTGAGACATGGTCTCCCTGTAGCCCCAGCTGTCCTGGAACTCACTATGTAAATCAGGCTAGCATTGAACTCAGAGATCCACCTGCCTCTGCCTCCCATGTACTGGGATTAAAGGCATGTGCCACTACACCCAGCACTATAAATATGTATTTACTTTAGTTTACTGTCTGACTTTATCCATTCCAGGAGTTTTAAGATTAATCCAATTAGATTTGGGATATACAGACATATGGCTGCCACTGCTGCACAGCTTTTCCAGGCAGATGAGGTGTAGCTGGTGCTGACGGAGGAGTCTTGCTTGACTCAAGGAGACCTATATTTGCTTTAGTGGCCTTTGGTAACACTCTCTGGCATTCCAGAGACCATCTGTATACTTGCAAGTGTGGTCTCCATACATCTTTCCCATGTTTATATCAGGCCTTCAACAGCAGGGCCTTATCGCCTCTCTTCCTGCAGATTATCCCAGTTCTGGAGGCAAGGAGCCTTTACCCTTTTGTGGGGGGCTTGATCCCCTGGCCAAATCTCATTGGCAAGAAATAATCCCTTTTGATTGTCAGAGCTCGTATTAAATATATTTGTTTTGAGTGCATAGGCTTTATGAGACTTTAGCCTTATTATTTGGTCTCTGAATAGAGATAATCCACCTTCACAGTTTCCTATGCCCATATAGTCAATCAAAAAAAGGCAGTTCTACTGATTTTACCAGAGAACACTCTATAACAGCTTGGCTAACCAATCTACAGCTTGAGAACGACCTCATCATCAACATCAATTTCTCCTTATTCTATGGGGGGGAGTTAAGAAAATCTCTTGTATTAAAAACTTTGGGGCTATTAGCTCTCTCCTGGAGGAATAACCCACGGCCTATGCCACAGTCACAGGCTAGACATCCTCTATGGTTAGGAGACGTTATAAAGCCACATGAAAGACCCTGTCCAATATTAACAGAAGAAAAGTAATTCATGGATTCGCAAATACATCCAAATATCTGCATCTATCACCAAAGTAAACTCCATAAAATTAGTTACTAGTTTTAAATACCTATATATCAATTGCATGTGCTCATTTGTATATTTGAAAGGCTATATATTATACTGTTTAAATACCTATATATCTAATTGCATGTGCTTCATTAGTAGGATCGAAAGGTTATGCCTGACAAGCTGTCAGCCCATGAAAGAAAACAGCCAGAATTGACTAGAGACCAAGACAACAGCTCCAGAGAAAGTAGACTGTTTTGCTTCTCATCCACCTGTGCCCCTTTTCTAAGCCTAGGGAACAATCTGCGGAAGAGGGCATGGTAGAACGTAAGGGCTACGATTGGGGCGAATGGTGAAACTACAACAATATAGACTGGACACTCATTTGATCAACTTGATTGAACATACAAGCCCCCCCCCGCCCCCGCTGGATGGTGGGACCCATGAGCTGTGTGGGTTTGGGCACAACTGCTCGTAAATTGGTTTTACATGAAGGATGCTTGTACTCACAGATTATCATCTACTGTTAAAAAATGAAAACAAAACAAAACAAAACAAAAAAACGGAAAGACGCAGAAAAGTTATGGCAGAATGCATGATCTGGGATGGGTAGGGGGGGTGGGGGGAAGGGAAGGGGATATATGCCTGAACTGAATTGGAAAATGATGTATGAAATACACAAAACATCAATAAAAAAAAGGAAAAAGAAAAAAAAGATCAATCCACATTTATATTTTGTGATATCTTAATCTTATGGTCATCTAAACCTCAAATGTTTGCTGGTGTATTTAATGAAGCAGATTCTTTTTTTTCTGGGATTTACAGCAGCATCTATGAAGAAAAGGGACAAGTTCCTTCTTTTCCTAGAGACTATACTCTGTTGAGGAGTATAATGAAATAAATAAACTTAGATAAACTTAGACAATGATAAGAGGTCTGATAAAATGTTCAGTGGCAATATGTACAGGCTATCTTCTTTAGATTTTTCTGGCTAAAGCATTACTTTTTGAGATGTGACAATTTTGTGAGCTGAAATCTATAGTAAAACTGCCAGCTATATCAAAGTTAGAGAAAGCGGGAATGAATAGAATTGAAAAGCCCTAAGGAAAGACAGAGCCTGACATTTCTGACCCCAAATTCTGAGATCAGTGTTGTTGATTCTAAGAGGGCAAGGGGCAAATAGGCTTTTCAGGACATTTCAATGAGCTTGAATTCTGTCCTCAAAATAATAGGAAAGGAATCATGATCTAAGTGAGATTTCAAATGCACTCAGGGTTTATATGGAGAGGAACCACAGACAGCAGTCCCAGGTTATTACTCTAGTTAAGGCAAAATGTGTTTGCAATAACAATAAACACTATGGTTGTTTTAATCTATCTTTGCTGGAGGCTATTTAGCTGCAAAAGAAAATCTCTAGAGAGCAAGCTGTTGAATTTTGTTGACTTGTAGTTTGAAATGGTTAGAATATGTTTAATCATTGTCATCTACATTGTTTTGCCATTAGTTTGCCAGCTTGATACAATAAAGAAAACAGTCAAGCAATGGCATATATATGTCAATTTTTTTAAAGAAATGGTGACTTAAACGTTATTTTAGTATACATTAAGATAAATTTACAGGACGCTAAGCTGTCTGATAAAATCATGTTTAAAGCCAATGTTATTTTGGCTAATTTGTGACTTATTTGGGAAACTTTCAAACATATCACTTGTTTCATTCTAAGTGCAGCCTTTCTTTCCTCCTCTCACCTAGGACAACACATTATTATTTTTCCTATCTTGAGAGGATCATAACTGATAAGGATGCCCCACAGAATTGTCCATTACTATTATAAAGGGTTTTAACTGTGTTCTAAATGTGTGTGAATGTGGCTCATGGTACACATTGGCTTACCATGTGGAAGGCTCAGGGATATTTTTTTTAATCTGCAATAGTTTTAAAATAAGTGTGTTCTAACCACTGGGTGCCATGCTCACTTATGTGAAACTGGTGGGATATTTAATAAGGCAATATTTATACCTATATCTATCTATCTCTATAGATAGATAGATAGATAGATTATATAGATAGGTAGATAGATAGAAAGATATATATATATATANGGTAATCTCTCATAAAAGCCTGAGTAAAATACTGGCCCGTTCTTGAATTGAGCTAATGATAGACATAGGAACTGTGAAAAAGAGATATTCTCTTTCAGAACCAAATAATAGGATGACTTGAAGTTTCCGTAAGTCTATGACATCTTAGGCAAAATATATGTATAAGCAGGACGCTCTGTACCGCAATGGATTATTCTACAAAGGGATTGTTTGGCGCAGAGGATCCCAAGACCCCACAAAAATTAGGAATAAAGGCTCCTTGCTACAAACTGGGGATAAAGCTGCGAAGAAGAGAGGCGATGAAGGCCCTTGACTGTCGAAGACCTGAAGCATTAACATGGGAAAGAGTATTGAGCCCACGTCATCATGTCAAGTGTACAGCCATGTTCTCTGGAATAGCACAGAGAATGGTTTGACGCACAAGGCCACACTACTACCAAATAAAGGCAAATATGTTTCTCGCTTGAGTTCAGCGAAAGGCTCCTCCATCAGCACGCAAGCTGATGCAGCCACAACCATGCCTAGGAAATATGGTTTGAGCAGAGCAGAGGCAGCCATATGCCTGTATTCCCAAATCTTAATGGCTATTGGCTCTCGTCCTTGGAGGTATATAACCCACGGATGATGCCACAAGCTTTGCACATCATCTAAGCGGTTAGGAGATGTTAAAGCCACAGTTAAGAACCCCTAGAATCAATATTTAACGGAAAAAATGTGATTGCCAAGGATTAAACATACCATCCAAACACTTGAAACTGTGTCTGGATACCGAAAGTAACCTACAAATTAAAACAATTTTAATACTGTTTAAATACCTATAATCTAAATGGCTTGTGCTTCATTAGTAGGATCGCATAAGGTTTATTCCTTGGCAAATATGTCACCCATGAAAGGAAACACCAGAATTGACCAGAGGGGGACCAAGACAGCAGCTCCAGAGCAAGTCGGCTGTTTTGCTTCTCATCCACCTGTGCCCTTTTCTAAGCCTAGGAAAAATCTGTGGAAGACTGGGGGCCCTGGTAGTCGAAATGTAAGGGCTGCGATTGGGTGAATGGTGTGATTGATGAAACTGCAGCAATGTAACCTGGACACTCATTTGATTCAATTGATTGAACATACAGCCCCCCCCCCTGCTGGATGGTGGACCAAGGGGGCTGTGGGCGTTTGGGAACAACAACTGCTTGCAAATTGGTGTTGCATGAAGGATGCTTGTACTCATAAATTTCATATGCTAAAAAAATGGAAAAAAAACTCAGAGAAAGCTGCAGGACAGTTATGGCAGAATGCATGCTCTGGGATGGGTGGTGTGAGGAGGGGGGCGGGACGGGGAAAATATGCCTTGACTGAATTGGCACAGTGATGTATGAAATACACAAAGCCTAATAAAGAAAAAACCCAATAATATCTATACAAATAATATAAGAAAACTGACTGAAATGGTGAATTGGGAAGGGCGGGAGGGGCGGGAGAGGGACACGGGTGTATATTCGATTAATGCATATTTAATTGACGTGAGTTCAACAAGTATCCAGTTTTGCCCAGACACTGTATACAGGTTACATGGTGGTTTAGGACTCAGTAAAAGTAAATATGTGTATATTAAACAACATTGGTTTACAGGCTCTGATAAAAACGGTAATGCATTTGAGTTAAACGGAGATATAAATTGCTGCTGTCCACGTTTGTTCTACATAAAATCTGTGTAACAATAACTTTTGGATTGGCACATACAAATGTTCTCTATAATTTTTCTGTTGTACGGTATCACCTCATAGCATTCTCTTTCACCTATAAGATGATTTAACGAAAAAATTAAGTTTGCTTCCCCCAAGTTAATCACTTACAGTCACCCAAAACAGCATGGGTGAATTTGATGAAAGCTGTGCCTTGATTCCACCCTATAGGTATGTATAATACAACTGCCTTCTGGAGATCCATGGGTCAAAAAGCAAAAACTCCAAAAAAGAATCACTGTATATTTTTAAAGAAACAAGAATTTTTCTGGTTTAGCTATACTTAGGATAGCTTTTGTTTTCCAAAAATTTGGTACTCTATCTTGTCTAGCATAGGACTATTCATGAATGCAAGTGATTCTAATAATTAATTTAGATAAAACCAAAACCATGAAACCTTAATTTTATTATGCTTTAAAAACATTTTATTTATTATTTTTAAATTTTGTGTGTTTCAATGTATTGCTTCACGTATATAAGTGCACTCATGTCTTACAATGCCTGCAGTGGTCAGAAGGCATGGATTCCTTGGAACTGGAATTAAGGACAGTTATTAGCCCCACCATGTGGATGATGGGAATCAAACCCGAATCCTTTGCAAGAGCTGTCAGTGGTCTTAACCACTGAGCCATCTCTCCAACCCCCTGAATTTTATTCTTAAAACTTGCATAGATATCATGCAGTCCCAATAAACTTTGCTTTATAAAATATATATTACTGTCCATTTTCTACATGGGGCTTTATATGAACTATTTGTTATTGATTGAAGAACATACTTTCTAGTTTTGCTCAGTGGGAAACACTAACTACAAATTTTTACTATTCTGTAGGAGGCATGCTATCAGCATGCTACTATTAGTTCTTCTCAATCTAAAATGTGTGCCTTGGTATGCTAAAGGAATCATCAAAATGCTCCTATACAGATCTTCCCTGCATGTGGTTAGCATAATGACTGCTTTGGAGCCTCCTTGATTATCTGGTTGCTGTGAAGGTTTCCCCACAGGCTAGGGAGGACTGACTAATATTGGTTCAGAAGAGTTTGGGTTCAGTCTTCTACACAATAGGGGGTCAGTTAAGGGCACCTTTTTGTTATTAGGGAGCCCATGATTACTCTCGATAATATTTTCTTTGCTGTTTGCTGTGCTAATTTGTCTTTTATTTATATTATTTTACTCATATTATGATTTGTACAATTTTTGTCTTCTTGTGTAAGATAAACTGCAAGAAAGAGAGAAACAAAAGCCCACTGACATCATGCATTAGTAGCTCCATTTCTCATTCAAGAAATGCCAACTTGTATTTAATTAGAAATACATAATAGTCCCAAAGTAAAAACAATAGATAATTAATGGAAAGATTGACAATCACGAATTGAGAACTACATGCCACTGGTATTATTCTAACGATTTGTGGAAGAAAAGTGAATATACAATACAGTCTAGTAAATACACCGTTAGCTTGGGAAGTGGAACTGTTTCACAGTATCTCGCTGTGTTCGACAGCACCTCACATAGTCATCCTGGCTAGCATCAGATTGACAACAACCTTCAGAGTTCTGGGTTTGGGATTGCAGGCTTGACCCAACACACCTGGCATTTATAATAATTTTTAAAATTCTGACTTCAAACTTTCCTCATGAATCATTGCTTCTGTTGTTTCTCCCTCACGCATTTTCCCCCAACACATTTTTATTGGGTCTGTGATAAAATGGACTTGAAATGCACTTTTCTGCTTGAGCTAAATTCTCCCAAAGCCACTTCTATCCTTCTATCCAGCTACCTATAAGGCAGAATTAGAATAATTCTATATTATATAATTCTTTTTATTATATTATAATATTATATTATATTATTATATTATATTATATTATATTATATATTATAATATTCTATATTATATATAGAATTATATAATAATTCTATTCTATATTATATATAGAATTATATATAGAATTATTATATAATTCTATATATAATATAGAATAGAATTTTAATATAATTCTATATATAATATATAATATATATATTATATTATATAATATATAATATATATTATATTTAATTATATATAATTATTATATAATTATATATAATTAAATATATAATTATATTTATATAATTATAATAATAATTATATATGATTAATATATATTAATTATATATAATTATTATATATTATATATAATTATATTTAATATATAATATATAATATAATATATAATATAATATATAATATAATTCTATATATAATAATTCTAACAAATAGTATTAGAATTAGAATAAATTTCTTTATTCTAATTCTATTAAGACTAATAAAGGGTTTACAGCAAAAGCAGTATTTACCATCCAGGGTAAGTCAGATCTTTACATAGAACCCATTGACAAATTTGCCCAGGTGTTGCTTTCTTTTGTTTTCAATTATATATTCACAGTGTTTTATGATAATGTTTTTACATTTTTATTGTTTCTTTAGCATTTGTTTCATATTCTTATTAAAAATGCAGGTTAAACCTGGAGTGAGGGGCAGCTTGGGGTGGCAAGCCCCTTTAATCCCAGAACAATTCTAGGAAATCAAGAGCCACCTAGTCTCAAAAAATTTAAAAAAATAATAAAAATTTAAAAGTTTGTTAAGTCTACAATGGTGTTTTTGTCCTGTTTTATTATATTCTCACATTCCAGTTTTTAATGGAATACTGAAACACTTTTCAGTTTACCTAACAGAGAAAATCACTTATAAAGAAAAAGTAAAAAAAAAAAAAATCTTATAAAACCATCTAAAAACCTTATTTCTTGTGCAGGGTTAACTGAACGTTGTCTCTGGCATAATAATCTTAATCAGAGGTAGAGGCTGTACCGATTCTGTACTGTTCTCTCCCTCGTTTGCATTACCATTTGGTGCTTATGTCCCTGAGAACCCCTTTCAAAATTACATGTTAATCAGAGGCATTAGGAATGGAAATCATTTATCACTCTAGGTCATCCGATACCCTCCAGAGGGCAATTCTTCTTCCTGTATTTCCCAGTGTTTTTCATGGCTATTTTAAATAACTCAATGGCTGAAAAATTCCTCCTTTCCTTATTACACAACCAGTTTTCCCCGCAGAATTCACTCTGCTTTGATACTCTAACCAGTTACTAACAAGCAAACCATTTCTTGACACATGTAAAATTGCACAGACTTGTAATACCTCAGGCACAATGTGCTCTTTAACACTGTTATTAATATGTTAACAGGTGGAAACTTATTATCATCTGACTGCTTGGAGTGTGAAATGTCTTATACTCATTTCATTTTCAATTCTTTGTAGTTTATGGTTACACTTGATTAAAGGTGGGACTGTGAACATTTCAAGTTGTTTAATTCAAGATAAAAATGCTGAGGACCGTGTTCAGAAATATATGAGATATTGATTCTCACGTGGCCTTAACGCTTGTCGAATCTGAATTCAAATGAAAAAAAATTGAAAATATATGTAAAAAGTAGTTGAAAGCATGACCATGCTGTAATTAAATTTAATAAAATGATGGCCATATATAGCTTAAAAAATAGCAACAACAGAATGCTAGAAAGCCTTCATATATTGAGGCAGAGGGTTGGGAACATTAATGATGCCTTCTGTTTCTTTTAGCTGATAGTCTGCTTTAACCCGTTGTTTGTAAGCTAAAAACAGACTGAAGGATAGTGAAGCTGGTGGAAAGGAATTATTAGGCAGATGTGCACATTCTGCACTTTCACAAACTCTTTTCCTCATGTCAGTTTGTTCTCAAGCCCCAAAGAATATAATACTGTAGCACTCAAAAACAGATAGCAAATGCACTGAAGATAAAATATAGTAATTATATCATAAATGGTGTGAAAAGGAAGCGTGCCTTTATGTCATGAGGCATGTCTTATTAAGGTAAATTAAAATTTGAATTAGTATGTAAAGTATCAAATGGGCTTAGTTTAGGTTTTACATGGCACAGGGTTTCTCATAACAAAACAAAGACAGAAATAAGTTATTGAGCTGAACAATTACAGTGAGTTGGACAACAGTAAATTGTGAGTGTCACATGTGAAGTAGATTTGAACCAGGGCATATAAACATGGAGAAGAAACAAAGGAAGTAGCATTATTTTATAAATGTGTTTACGTAGATTTCTCCCAGCTCTCATTCTCTGTCCCTAGTGATAAGAATCTTGGTACTGGAGGATGTCTGCCATTTGTGGGTTTTTATATCTATCTGAGAGAGAGAGAGAGAGAGAGAGAGAGAGAGAGAGAGAGAGAGAGAGACTGTCATATGCTAATTTTTCATGTCCTCTTACCTCAAAATAAAATTTTACTAATTTAACATATTCTGGGATGACATATTCTGTCCTCCTTCAGTATTGTCAGGTAATCTATGTTCCCTCTCTTACAAACTAAAATTATATTTCCTAGTCGGCAAGCTAGATTTTATCTAATTTACTCATTCTCTGATAGAAAGATGGAATCTACTGGAAAATATTGCCAGAGTTGGAAAGAAGCACAAAATATTCACCTCACAAAGCTAGATAACTTCATGTCCTGATGTCCTTTAGACACGCCTTCATGTTTTTTCTCAAACTTATGCTACTTAAAAAATACCAGACACCCTCTTCTGACCTTGGCAGACATTGCATGACACAGATGGACTTATGTACATGCATAAAATAGACTTGCATACATAAAATATAATAAAATTATTTTAAAATGCCTGAGGCAATAATGCAGGGTGTTTTTTTATGGGGGGGGAAGAAAGGATAATGTTTTTTGTTTTGTTTTGTTATTGTTTACTTGTTTGTTTGTTTGTTTTGGGCAGGGTGGTAATAATGAAGCAATCTCCAGGAAGAGTTCTCTATATGCTTATAAATCCCCAGATGATAGTGGGGATTCAATATTTGTAAATCAAAGTAATGAAGCGCTCAAAAAGACACTATTAAAAATTAACCTACAAGTTCCTTTGTGTCAGGGGAGATACTAGTTAATAAGATACTAGTTAATAATTGTAATTTAAGAGAAAAGACACCAACTTTCCCCCTAAGGGTTTAATCATATAATGGTAAAATATATTATGAAAAGACAATTTATACATGAAACAGAGTCACAATCTGAAAAGTTTTAACAATTTTCTCTCGAGTCAATATAAAGTATTCAATGTTTAGGGAAAAAATAACACAAGAAATTTACCTGAAAATTTGTACAGCAAAGACATGAAATAGAATGTCCGATTCCTTTATTCTAATAAATATAATATTCTCTAACTCTTAAGGTTTTGGAAGATTAAATGATTTAATAAATATATACATAAGACATAGATATAATTTAGTAAAAATTCCATACATGTTACCTCTTATTATTATTTAGGTCCTAATAGCACTTGAGGGTTACTTCACATATTCTTTATTCTAATATTTTCATTGACAATGAGAGTAGTATCCGTTTTGTCCACACAGATCATATAATGATGCTTACTTCAGATCTCAAATAAGATCTTGAAGGCACTGCTCATGTAGAATGCTCTTCCATTGGATATCTGTTTATTTGTGAATATATGCAACAGGTTATTTTTTCTTTGGTCTTTTGGAGACAGGGTCTCCCTGTAGCCCCAGCTATCTTGGAACTCGATCTGTAGACCAGGCAGGCCTTGAACTCACAAAGATCCGCCTGCCTCTGCCTCCCTGTGCAACAGGTTTTTAATGGACAGAGAAAGACCTGATGGAATTTTCTGGGTAGATCCATGTTTTCAACTGGCATTACTTGAATTGACATCTTTTTGTTTTATTGTCTTCCAATGCTTTACCATTTCAGAACATATAGACAATGAAATGAGGCAAATATTCCCTTTGAATTTGTTGTCTACCTACCACTGCCCAAATATAAAAATAATCAATTATTATTGGAAAATATGGATTTTCCAGTAAAACTAGTTATATTTCATTTTTCTTGGCTGTGCTAAAGCTCTGTGGTGTGTGCGTGTGTGTGCGTGTGTGTGTGTGTGTGTGTGTGTGTGTGTGTGTGTGTGTGTTTGTTTTCAGTGGTGGGTATCTAACCCAAGAGCTCATGGTATGAGAATTTTCTACCACCAAGCTACATTTCTATCACATGTTTTAAGTCCCATGTATATGTTTATACATTTGGCATCTTCTGTGTTCTCCCTTTCTTAACTCCAATACCCTCCTCGACACATACATCACCAGTGTTTAAAAACATGATGACAAAACATGGTTATAAAAGACTGAAGATGGGTTTTAGTTGCACATAAAGTTTATTCTTTCCTACTTCATATTCACGTTCCCTTAATGTATGTATTAAATATATGTGACAACCTTGTGGGTTCTTTATTAAAACACCTATTAAACCCTTTACTGTCTCCATTTTATTCCCATATCCTTAGCCCAGTCTTCCCACACTTTCAGGTTATACATAGTTCTCTTTGCTCTTTCATTTCCAGCCTGTTGCTATCTGCACAGTATGGTTTATACTTTCTCATATTTATCCATAGTGTCTTCCCAAATACAGTGCTCTCAGTAGAATGTTCATTCTATTCCCCTTCTTTTCTTTAATCTCATTATCAAAAGGTGCTTTATTTTTTTAATGCTACAGGCCAACATGCAATCCAAGGAAAGAACAGGGCCAGAAACTGAGAATTCTCTTCTGAGGGCTGTAAAGAGAACACTGATTCAAAGGACAAGAGCACATATCGTTTAGATTGCAGTTATTTTTACATACACCAGAAGTGGTTATTGATTCAATGACAAATTTAAAGCAGAAGGAATAGTACTGAGGAGCACTGACAGTAATAATACTTGCAGTGACTTTTATTAAAGGCATATTCTTTGCCAGGCACTCTGTTTAACCACCACCTTATTTATTTTTCTTGAAAACTCTTGAATGGGCATCCATAACAATAAATACTACAGAGGTGAAGTTGGTTTTGTTTAATAGTATTAAGATATGTTTCGTACATCCTCAGTTACCTGTAAAAGGGTAAAATGAAGTAATACTTGCAATATCCTTGCTGATCTGATGGCAAAGATTAAGTGCTTCATGGGCCATTCTTTCTCCTGTGAACACATGGAATATTTTGTCATGTTAATGAAAACTGCAAATTAAAGCAGATTATAGACAAGTAACTAGTTCTAAGATAGAAAAGGAGACACATTAGATAGGTTAAAGGAATACTATGTTTATACTGTAGCATTATAAACTCAAGGATAAAGCTAGGTGCAAAAGCCTGAACAAACCACATGACTATCTAGAGAATTTCCTCTTATACCAATAGAGAAACAATGCAAGATTAAGGGTGAAGGAGCAGGACTCCCACCTTCTGCTTTGTGGGAGCATATTTTACATTGGTTGAGTTAAAACTGTAAAACCAATACTAGGAAATGGACTGGAGAAGTACTATGATTAAGCTGATTTTTTTCCACTTAATTCACATTTGTGGGGGATAATTTTTATACCCTGAAACACAAAATATTATCTTTCTCATCCAGCTTGTCTTATCAGAAACCAAGATATATTTGATTTATCTGGACAACAAAGGTAAAGGCTACATTTAAAAAGTAAAACCAAGCCAGGGTGTGGTGGGGCATGCCTTTAATCCTAGCACTTGGGAGGCAGAGGTAGGTGGATCTTTGTGAGTTCAAGGCCAGCCTGGTCTACTGAGTGAGTTCCAGGACAGTTGGTGCTACAGGGAAACCCTGTCTCAAAAAGACAAAAAAAAAAAAAAAAAAAAAGTAAAACCAGCTAAGAAATCTTTATAATAATATCCAAGATAAGTGTTTCAATTTTAGCCTGAAGAAAATGTTAAATTATGCAGAAATATGAGCACTTTAGGTGATAATGACAAACCGAGAAGTATTGTACAGTTCGACTGATGAGTAATGTTAAGAGAAACCCAACCTTTATACTTAGATGTAGAAGATTCTTTAGTAAAGATTATAAACTTAGAAATAAAGCTGTCCCCAGTCATTTCTTATGTTGGTATCAAGCAGCCAGGTGACCATTCACAGAGGACACTGGGGGGGAATTGACCTGTCATCTGAAAAGCAGGATGGTTTAATTAAAAATGGCTTGAATATTTTAGAAGAAATAAGTTGAATATATGAACAGCTTTTAAAAAGGATTTGAAAGGGAAAGTATAATAGCTCACAAATTGAACTAGCTTATCAAAGTCTTAAAATCTTAGTATACTTAATTCTATATAATCAAAGATGATTACAATAAGTGAGCTCAGATGACATATAAAAACACCTAATTAATCTTTCATGCTTAAATGTCTTCTTCAAAACTAAGTTTTTGATATTTGCTGTGATAAAATAGCATTGTCAGGAGGGAAATGGCTATGGGTATTGCCACTTCCTCATAGGCTATGTCATTGTTCTTTCTAGTTTGTCTTTCATCTTTTGTAGAAATTTCTGAGACTCTGTATGGAAAAAAACTGTAACTCCAGTTCCAGGGGATCTGACTCCCTCTTCTGATCTCTGCAGGCATTGAGCAACACGGCTGTACCTACACATATGGAGGCAATCTACTCATTCATATAAAATAAAAATAATAAATAAAATCTAAAAAATAAATAAAAAAATAAAAATCCATATCTCCTCTTCTCCTTACTCAATTTTACCATCTTAGGTACTTTTGCCACTATTTCTTATAGACAATCCCCTGTCCATACTGGATGACAAAATTTGCTGAGCAATAGGAGAGAGCCTTACTAATAGTCCCCTTTAAAAGTGTAAAACCTTGTTTTATTAGCATCGCTAATAAAATAATACAAAAAAATGAATATACTTTAATGAGTAACAAACTAAAACTTCCCTAAGCATAGCATGGGGTTGAATTTTACCACCCCAAACATGATTTTGATCATGATCATTTGATGTTTTAAAACACTTTTAAAATTTACTTAGAGAAACTATGAAAAATTACACTTCATAGGAAATCTTATTTATATTTTTTATTTGTGATGTTTGGACTGACAGAAGGGTACCTTCATTCAAATGTGGATAACACTCTCAAATAAAAAAATTTTTTACACTATCATTGTTTGGGGATTCTGTTAACAACATTCCATATGTGCACTGAAGGTTCCAATAATACAGTAGATAGTTCAGATCAAGCTTCGCTACTGAGGACAACGAAGGAAACAAGACAAAGAAGAGTTGCACTATCACCAACAATGGCAGCGTGATCCAAGGGAAAATATTACCCCTTGGGTATGTTCATGTTCCTGAATGGGATGGTAATTGGTTTGAGCATTGCTTCTGATACTCTATGTCAGTGGAGGTTAGATAGTATGCAGGGTCTTATCATGGCAGGAAGTTAAAGTAAAAGTGGCATCCAGCAGTATTTGCAGCCTCATCATTTTCTTATTATCTAAAACTGGATTAATGTAACAACATATTTCTAGTACTGCCATACACTCCAGAAACAGCAAATATTTATTATGTAGGTTGATAGCCTGGTACCAAAAGGATCTACAAAATTTTATTCATATACTTATCATCTTATAAAAATACTCAAGAATTGGAATAGAGAAGGTAGGCTGGAAAGTACAGTTATGAGGCACAGAATTTGAAAGAGTGATGCTCATTTTGTTATAAAATAAGTAAATCAGGGGCAAGAGAGATGGTTCTGGGGTAAGAGCACTAGCTGCTCTTGCAGAGGACCTGGGTTCTATTCTCAGTACCCACATGACAGCCAGCAACCATCCATAGTTCTATTTCCAGGGGATTTGACACTTTGTTATGACTTCTGCCGGTATTGCACAACACAGGTGCACTTACATACATGCAGGCAATACATATATAGAAAATAAGAATAATAAATAAAATAATTAAGAGAAAGCAAATGTATTTCTACAAACTTAGATTAAAGTATCAAATGATAATATTAATGGAAATTAAAATATAAAGCAATTAATAGTTTTAACACATAATGGGCACAATTGAAGAGTTAATTCATCCAATACAGAATGTGAAAAGAAATACCCAGAAAAAAAACCAGGGTGAAAGAATGATAATTAAAAAAATTTGTATGAGACAAAGTTTATATATTAACTCTCTGTGGTTGGATACTATGAACAGAGGAACTATGTGAAGAAAAGATGGCTCAGAGCTTGAAAAAGCAGCAAAAAGACTCACTGTTTCTAAATAATCAAAGTTTTAATATTGGGTTATAAGTTTTTAATCAGCAATCCTAAAATTCAAATATAGAGATTTTTTTCAGAACTAGAACAGAAATATTTTTCATGGGGAGATTCAATGAAAACGAAATAGTGCAGTGTTTTTTCAGGAGAAGAAAAACCAACTTCCATAAAATAATAAATTATGATGGAATCAGAGTGTCATGAGAGGTAATTAATTGGGCACACAGTCATGGATGCTAATTTTATGAAACAGTAAGTAACAATAGTGATGCCTTGTGGTGGTGAAGATAGCTCACAAAACACAATGGGTACAGTAAACTGAACTACAAATACTGTATGCAAAATTAGGACCAAAAGAAAAAAATTAAAAGTATTCCAGAAAAGCCTAAAATCCCTCAAGAGAAAATGAAAATGGAAAAGCAGAGCAATCTGTATAACTACTAAATGTAATTTTAAAACATGCTATATTTAAGAACTATCTATATTTATACATAAGTTAAACATAAATGTATTAAAATTTCCTTTGAAAGGGAAAATTTTTCAACTTACATAAAATAAAGTTACCTGGAAGTTGCATGTTTAAAAAAAGGCTACACAATTCAAATTGAGGAATTATAGGTTATATGTATTGCAGCAAATGTCTATGCTATCCCAAACTTGTCATGTTGACCTGCTAAGCAGTAAGGTGATGATATTTTGTAGAACGTGCCTTGAGGAACAAACAGGGCACAGGATCAAAGGCCATGGGACAAGAATTAGCACCCTTACAAAAGGGGGGGGTATTGCTCAGAGAGATACTTTGTCCTTTCTGTCATGTGAGGATCAGTTAAAAGACACCCATCTGTCAGCCAGCAAGCAGACACTACTGAGTCAGCCAGTGTCAGAAACTTAAACTTCCTAGCTGTCAGACTATGAGGACATTGTTTATAAAGTGACTTAGTGTATGGCATTTTGTTTTAGCAGCTCAGATGGACTGAGATGTTACACAAAACTTCTCAATATCAAGGACATATCAAGAAAAGGAAAATTAAAAACCCTCGGCCATAGAGACACTAGCTCTATATAAAGAGTGCCATTAAATTGAAAGATTATTAAGTATAATATGAAAAGAAAAACAAAGCTAAAGGAGCTAATTGCATAAAAGTTCACATTAATCAGAAAAACACCGCCATTTTAAATCTGTATAGATAACAACATAGTATGAAAGTGTATATAAAAATTCAGAGTTATAAAGAAAAATAACAAATCCATATATAATGTAGGCCATTTTTTATATACAATCCTCAGTAAATGACAGGAAAAAAAATCAGGACGATCTCTCTTTGAAGAAATATAATTAAAAACTTTACCTAAACTGTGTATTATACAGAGTAACAACTACAGAATAATCATAAATATGTAGAAAATTGGAATGAATGATGGATCACTGACCAAGTTTTGTTCATGTCACAAAGATAAAAATCATGAAGAGAAATTTCATTAAACATAAATATGTCATTGAAGATAAACTCTTAATTATAAAATTAAATAGTCCTGTCAATTTTTAAAGACTTCCATTTAAAAGAGAAGTTTTTATGTCTGCTGTTATCATGCCTCAACATTTGTTAGAAGCCTTGAACAGAAGAAATAAAATCCTTACTATTCGGGCTGGGGAGATGGCCTATTGGTTAAGAGCGCCGACCGCTCTTACAGAAGAACTGGGTTCGAGCACCAGCACCCACATGGCGGCCGAGAACCAACTGAAACTCCAATTCCAGGAGAACTCCAGTTCCAGGGGAATCCAACACCCTCTTCTGACCTCCGCGGCATTGCACGACACGGGTGCACAGACCTGCATGCAGACAGTACATTCATACACATACAGAAATAAAAATTTTAAAAAATCCTTACTATTCATGAATCATTATATATAAATAGCAAAAAATATACAATTAAAACCAAAACAGTCTAGCATCATACAACCATGCGAATTGTTATCTAGGTGGAACAGTTTGTATAATTTGAGAATGAGAAAACAATGGAAACAGAAATGATTGTGAAAGACTGAGAGCATTCTACTCTAATAATCCACTCTGAGAAATGAATAGGTCCTTGTGCTAATCTTGAATTAAATGACCAACTGTATGATTGGTCTTATCTGATATTTTATTGACCTCCAATTACACTCAACTAAGTAGCAACTCAATATATTGAGTTTTGTAAGCATTACTCTTAAATTAGAGTTTTTAAAATGAATTAAATGTAAACCAACTCAAAATAGCACCTTAGGAAATTATCAGGCTTCAACTTAAAATATATAAACAATCACTGGAGCTACAACAAATAGAAAAGTAAATTTTAGAAGAATGACATTCAAAATAGCATCTTCCAATATTTTCTCTGACTTGCTTACCATATATTGGATGAAACTAAAGAAAAAAAAAATAAGAATATCAATGTGCATACCATGTTTATGAAATAAAAGATTTAATATTATAAAGAGTCTAAATTTACCTTTAGATTTACTGCAAACTCCTAGAAAATTCCAGCAGGAGTTTTTTGTGGAGCATAATGAACTGACACAAAAAATGGTAACAAAATGCTGCATGCTAATAATAGTGGTGGAAAATGAACAAAGGCAAGGAACTCTACCTGTCAGATAATATTTCTTACTAGTGCACCACTAATTAAACAGCCAGCAAAGAGGCAAAGGCAGTCCTGTGCATAGATGGACACTTTGCCCAACAAGAGGGACAATGTAGAGCTACAGGAATTGAAACTACCCATGATGGAACAACGGTTTATCCATATTTGTAATTTGACCACTGCCTTATAATGTAAATGTATCTTGAAAGGGAAACTTAAAGAATTTTATGTTTAGGCAATAACTGCAGAAGTTCTTTATCATAAAGCCTTTGTTGTGAAATGTAGCAGTACTTTTTAACTGGCTTAAAGCAACAGCCATAAGGGAAAATGTTGGCTGATATGACATTAAATTTAAGAACTTGTTTTTATAAAAAATGTTACTAGGAAATTTTAAAAAATTCAATTGAGAACTCATGTCTGCCTCTTTCTGCCTTTGCCTGCTGAGAGCTTGGAATAAAGTTATAGATAGAAATTGGAAGGAGGATGTAGAGAGGATCCCCGTCTTAATCTTTATGGTAATTTCACAGGTACGCCTTCTACATTGTAGTTTTCTTTGGTTTACAGTTGTGAGACATTTCACAATAGAAGGTATTAAAGGAAATATTTCACTTTCAGCATTTTCTTTCATAAACTTCAGAGGTACTCTTGACAGCTTCAGAGAGGGAGGGGAGAAGAGATTACAAAACTACTCCCAGGCTCCAGAACTCTACTCAAAGTTACCTCCATGGGTGCAAGCACACTGCAGGTGAAGGATGAGAGCAATGCATGCCAGTCAGCATTTCTCCAGAAACAAACAGCAACAGTTGCGAACTGCTATTTTGAACAAAGAAAAGCCAGTAATCATGCTCTCAAGTTCTAGCCAGGAGGAATGTATACAAGGAGGAGGAAAGAAGGGAGGCAGAGAAGGAGGGAGGGAAGGGCTCAGTTGAAGAAGGGAGATTTAAGCTCTCTACTCTGCCAAGAAACATCCGGACACAGCTGCATGCCATTTCCTCCCACCTGGTCGCGCCAAGTGGCCACCTCTAATGCATCATTTCCACAAAGCAAACAGGGCTCTCAGAAGTGGAATTAATTGACTCCAGTGACCAATACTCACTTGATTGCTAAGATTTTACCTCAGGTGGAGTATGATGATTAAATTCCTTTCTAAACTAATTGAGGAAGTCTTACTGCTTGCTAGCAGTTCTCAAAATGAAAATACTTTCAGAAATAGAAAAAGATTTTTAAAGGTCAAATAAAGTATCTTTTCCCTACTGTAATTCAAAGTATTTTTTTAAGAGGTTTTAGACAACTGGTTCGAATCTCAGTTACTGGGTAATTGTATACGTATATACTTGACTTATGTGTCAATTTCAAATAAACATATTAAAAAGCCTAATGAACTTAGTGGTTGAATTTATCCAATGAATTCAACTCTATCAGCAAGTTTGATATAATGTCACTTCTAAACTCAGGTTCTACTTTTCAATTATCCTCTCCTATTGCTATGTTAATTAAATCCCCAAATTATCTCTTTCATTAAAAGACCTTAGTTTGTTAATTGTTCATTTTTTTCTATTCATCAGTTTCTTCTTTCTTTTTATAAGTTACTACTTACTGTGCCTTTAATTTTGGATTCACTTTCCCTCTTCCAGATTCTGTTATCTCTTTTTAAAAGTAATAACCTAAATTATGTGCAAAAATTCGATTACACTTTATAGAACTCTTTAAAAGATAATTATTTTTATTTTATTTGTATGAGTGCTCTGCCTGTTTGTGCATTTAAGTGCACACTTGTGTCATGCAATGCCCACAGAAGCCAGAAGAGGGCATCAACCCCCCCCACCCCGGACTGGAGTTAGGGATGATTGTTTTTTTTTTTGTTTGTTTGTTTTGTTTTTTGTTTTTTTATTGATGCTTTGTGTATTTCATACATCATTTTCCAATTCATTTCAGGCGTATATCCCCTTCCCTTCACCCCACCCCACCCCTACCCATCCCAGATCATGCATTCTGCCGTAACTTTTACGTTTTCTTGCTTTACTGATTTGGAAACATGCAATTTTCCATTCTTGTTTATCAATTATATCATGACCTTGACTGCTGTATATTTTAAACAGCTACCAATTCAATATGTACATCTCAGAGACCACTCCATCTAATGCTAGAGAAGACATTTCTAAATTATTTTTACATTGACATTACAGTATGGTTTACCACAATCTTATAGGACTAAATAATTCCATCTAAGTAGACAGCTTGAGAAATTCAGATGTCTCAGCATTTATTGTCTGTCCAGTATCAATGACCATATGAAGCTGTATTACTTATTGAGTGTGGTGACATTTTTGTTTTTATCTGAGCATAATTTCAGCTAATAGCTCATTAGTTCCCATATATTCACCATTATTATCCTTATTAAAAACCACTGGTACAATAATCTTGTAATCTGAGCTCCTCGTACCAATATTACATGACATTATGAAAGCATTATGTATCATTGTGCTGAATCCTAAAGAAAAGATGTTCTTTTTACTCCATGAAAATCATATACATTTGTATACTATAATAAAGCTTCCTCAATGTATATTTTGTTATAGTTTTTCAAAGGCAAAATATAAGAAATTCTGAATATAGAGCCAAAACACTTAGGAGTCACTCAATTTAGAATAATTTAAACATAAACTGGAGCTGGGCGTGGTGGCACACGCCTTTAATCCCAGCACTCGGGAGGCAGAGGCAGGCGGATCTCTGTGAATTCAAGGCCAGCCTGGTCTACAGACCAAGTTCCAGGCCAGCTGGGGCTACAGGGAGACCCTGTCTCAAAAAGACCAAAAATAAATAAACATAAATTGAAATAAATTGGAAATAATAATTCTGACACCAAATATAAATGTGACTTTATTTCAATGGTTTCAAAAAATTCTTAATCTTCAAGATATGTTTATTTTCCTGGATTAATTCATAATATATATGAAGGTATATAAACCATGATCCTCAGCTAAACCATGATCCTCAACCTTATCCCAGAGCTAGGTGTTCTCAAATTTGAGCAAATATCAGAGGGTTTATTAAAACCAGATCCTTTGTACATTTGGACAGGGGACTGAGAATTTGCATTTCTGGGAGGTTCTCAATTGATGCTTCCTGGAAGATAACAATTCCAAACATGAAGAACCGATGATGATATTTCTTTCATGTATAAGATTAAATGTTTAATATGCTAAATTTACATATAATTGAAGACATTAAGTAGGGGAGCTTGAGTTAGGATCTACGTGATGATGGTACTCCTTTCAGAAAATTCTTACTTAAACCTTGATCAAGCTCTCTTAAACATTTAAAATAAATCATTTATACAAAGCTTCATGGACCAACTTTGTTTTATTAATTCCTAGAACAACATGCTTGATGAAATATCAAAAATTCTTGTCCTTACACTGGAAACAACACTGTGCAAAGGACGAGTTATTTGGAAAACTATTTCAGAATGAACTCCAGCGTCATGAGTGATTATTATGCACAGCAGGTGTAAATGAATTATTTATCAAATATGTTTTCATTATTTCTCAGTGAAAACATCGGAGATCTTCTTTCCAAGCATTCAGTTTCAACAATCATTTGTACCCAGAGCAGGTCTTTACTTAGACAAATATTTATGGATATGGTTTCATATGAAAAATGAAAGACTTACTACAAACACAAACATTGTACCATATTTTGAAAGCATAAAGTGAATAATTACTAAATAATTATGCCATTTGATAAACAATTTTCTTCATTGCTCACTTTACTTCATTATGTATTTAACATTTGGTATGTTTTAAAAGGGTTAGTGTGCAACTCTCTTTCTGAAGAAAAAAAATTATCTCAAATCACAAGCTGTTTATGCAAGGCACTATCACAAGTATACAAAGATAAACTCATTTTTTCCAACAAATACCTAATGGATAAATATGATCATATAAAAATTGTTAGCCATGATTAAGCTTGTTTACCACTCATGAACACCTATTAAGTGATAGAGTATGAGCAGGCACAGGGTACATTGATGTGTGCATACACATACACAAACCCACACAAAACCTCTTACATGACAGAATTTGCTGGCATGGAGCACCTATTCTCCTGAACATGAGCCAAAATGTCCATCAAACTAATGACCTGAACACTCTAAGGCTCAGCTTTTAAAATGAAAAGAACGAATTTATGTGCAAAATCATATCACCCACATACCAAAATGTTTCCCTTGTAAAATTAATATTTCAAAACAAAATTAACTTAAACATATTGGTTTATTTGAAAACAAAATTAGCTTATAGCTGTACTTCAATTGCCTGCTGTAAGAAACCTGAGAAATGTAAAATAAAATTGTTTGAATATGTTAACATTCTCCAAATGGTGATAATTACCTTTGAATATGCACTTGTGGGAAGAAATTCTCTTGCCTATTTATTTATTTAGACACTATTGAGAATGATGCTTCTCTTCTTCCAAATTTCTTATGCTGAAGTCTTAATGCCCCAGTCTCACCCCTTCTAATACTACTGATTGCGCTAGGAGTAGATTTTTGTGGTAAATTTGGAGTAGGTGACCATCAGTCTGTAATCATGGGACTGAATTGTTGTCATTATAAAGAGACAGGCCCACTAGAACTTCCTCTTTATACCATATAACATTGTCAGAAGATGACCATCTGCTATTGAAGGCTTAGCTCTGAGTAGAACCCAAATGTAACTAGGTCTTCATAAGATTGTAGAAGTCCTAGCTTCCAGAACTGCCTAGATGGAATAATCTTTTGAGTGACATACTCTTTTTTTTTGGTAACAAAAATATATAAAACTGAACAGACTAAGAGAGAGTGAATCCAGACCACTTCTGTCTGGGAAGCAACTGCATATCCCCAGAGAAATATTAGTGCCCATCATTCCTTAGCAAAAACAGAACCTATTTATTTTACAAGTGATTAGTTGTTCAAAGTGTTTATTGTTATTACCAAAAACTGACATGAGAGTTTCTTATCACCCAGAGAAAGTAAAGCATTCATTTGCTACTCAAAATAATATTTTATGTATTTTCACAATATATATTTTATTGAATTTTGGTACCTTTCATACAATACATCCTTTTATAATATTTCATTTATTATTTTTGTTTTATGTATGTATTGCCCACATATATGTAAATGTGTCATGCCATACAATGCCCATGGAGGTCAGAAGAAGGTGTCAAAATTCCCTGGAACTGGATTTGTAGATGGTTGTTAGCCACCATGTGGATGCTGGGACTTGAACCCGGGTCCTCTACTAGAGCAGCCAGTGCCCTTAACAGCTAAGCCATCTCCAGGCCTTCATACAAAACATTGTAATCATATTTGATTCCTCCCCTTTCTGTACTCTCCATAGCCTTCCACTGGATTTCGTGCATTCTGTTATATAGGTTAAAGCCTATTGGGTCGAGTTTGTCTTCTCGGTTGCCCCTGGGTGTGAGTTCATCCACTGGAACCTGGTCAGCACATTTAGAGTCACTCCCTTAAAGGACACCAACTGTCTCGCACCCAAGAGTGATCAGCACAGAACTGAGGAAAAGGGTAAGAAGTCCCAACCTTAGCTAAGAAACTATTGGTTAGTAAGCCGGGTGTGGTGGCGCACGCCTTTAATCCTAGCACTTGGGAGGCAGAGGCAGGCGGATCTTTGTGAGTTCAAGGCCAGCCTGGTCTACAGAGTGAGTTCCAGGACAGCTGGGGCTTACAAAGGGAGACCCTGTCCTCGAAAAGACCAAAAAAAAAAAAAAAAAAAAAGACTATGTGGGAGCTTGACCATTTTGGGTTTTCTGTTTTCCCAAAGGACAATGATCAGAAAAATAGAATGATATAGTTAATAGTTACCAAGTTAAAACATCCTAATTAAACGACATTTCGTTTCCATCAATTTGTGTTCCTGTTACTAATGAACCACTGAGACAAACCATTCTAGGCTAACCTTTCCAGTAAAAACGTTCTTAGTTTCACCCCCTGTTGGTGCATAATTATAGTTGAGAAAATCTGAATATATATGTATATAATAGTATATACATATATGCATCATTATAAAAGAAATTAAAATCTTTTGCTGTTTTTTTTTTTCTAAGATGAGGAAATCAGTTTTGGAAATTTATTTTCATTGTATGAAAGATTGAATTTAAGGGGCCTGGAGAGCTATGCCTAGAGGTTTAAGAGCACCGACTGCTCTTGCAGAGGACCCAGGTTCAATCCCCACACCCAAATGGCGGCTAAGAACTGGTCCTGTACTCCATTCCAGGAGAAACTCCACAGTTCCAGGGGAACACCGAGACCCTCTTCTGACCTCCACGGCATTGCACGACACGGGTGCACAAACCTACATGCAGACAGTACATTCATACACATACAAAAATAAATAAAATTAAAAAAAAAGATTCAATTTAAAAAAGTTCCTCCTCTTCCATCTCAAGTCTCTGTTTCCTCGCCCTCGCCCTTCCTCTTAGTTCTTTTCTCTTATACAGATCTGCACTCTTTTCTTTCATGTAATTGGATATTCTTGTTTTCCCCTGAAGGATTGCAAAAGAGACTTCACCTTTTTTTGTTCTCACACAGAGATGTTTTATAACTAACAATAGAAAAAAGGACATCTTCTCTCCTTAATTATTAACATTTATTAAGAAATTTTAAACTGAAATACAGGGTTTCTATATGAAAATATCAGATGCATACCAAATTATATCCATACAACCTATATAATTTTTTTCAAATTTAAGAGCATTTTATAATAATTTGCAATAATGACAGATCACGTAAATTAAAAAAACTATTATATTCATGTTAGACTTTATGTTAAAGAACTTTAAAACCTGAGAATTCATGGTGAAAAAAACCTTCAAAAATAAAATCCTAAATAATAAAGAGAAATGTCTAATATATCCTGGGAATTAAGACAAAATTAACTTAATAAGAACTTTAAAATTATGAAGGGTTGTATTATGATGTCGAAAGTACTTACCTATATTACAAAGAGTAACATAAATTCCAAAATGTTTTAATAAGAGGAAAAATAGAATGGAATTTTAAAAGTAAGAGCATTTCTATTTTATCACCTGCTGCTGGAAAGTATTGGTGAAATTCTCCCATGGGAGATAAACCCCTCACCTGTTTCATGTAGAAATGGAGTATATCTTCCTAGATACTATCTTATATCAAATGTGAAGGAATAGATAAGTTGGATTATAAGGACATACAAATTTGAATAAATCCCCAACTACCACTCCTAAAATGTTTAACTGGTTATGTTATCTCCATACACCAGTGTTGCCTCTGAAAGAGGAGCTAAGGGAAAACTAGTCATAGAAGAAGATACTTTTTAAACTGTAATGTTCTAGATTGTGATTGTGACTGTGGTGCTTAGTGCCAGCTTTTCTGTCTGTCCTTTCATGGTCCTACAATCTGTTCTTCCTCCTGTTTGACTCTCCAATTTTGTGCTACCTTTTTAAAATTTTCAACTCTTCTGGGTTATTTCTGTGTTCATTGTGATCATCAGTTTGCTTTGTTGTTGGTTTTTTTTTTTTTACAAATTTCAATACCTACATATTTCTTATGACAGTCTTTACATTAAACCTTTTTTCATTGATAATTAAGGTAATAAATTTATGAACTATAACAAAAGTAGTAGAATTCGTAACCATTCATTTTATATACATTCTTTAAGTACCCTAACATATGTGAAAGACAGAACGAATGAGATTTTCCATTTTCCCACAGGAAAAATTGATTTCTGTAAATCAAAATAAGCAGCAGTGCCCAGTCTGGTTTTCAATTTAAGATACTGCTTGATGGTTTAAAGTAGAAAATACAACTATCACACATTCATTGGCACATTTTGTGATGTAAAGTTGTAATAAAGAGCAAATAAAGAGTGTGTAGAAATATGACAGCTGACGTACACATAACAAATGAAGGGCTGGAGAGATGATTTGGCGTGTAAAGGGGCCCAACCATACTCGAGAAAAATTTGAGAAACTCAATTGAAAAGTGGGACCCACATGGTAGAAGGAAAGAGCTGATTGTGCAAGTTGTCCTTTGACTACCACACATGTACTCCCTCCACACACAAAATGAATAAATTACATAAATAAATGTAAAAGTTTAAAAGATGAAATTGTAGTGTACACTAGTCCTGTCACTCACTAAACAGCAATACTGTATTTGAGTATGAGAATTATAGTTTTAATAAAAATTCATTTGAACATTTGCATTAAATCATGGGCTCTTTGGAATTATCTTTCACATCTTCAAGGATGTTTGTGGTGTTGCATATATGAAGTTCAGGGACAGCACTCATGTAGTATAAATTAATCAAATAGTGTTTAAAGCAGAAATATAATTTTCTTTGTCTATGAAGATTGGCAGCTATGAAACTGTGCTGCTGTTGTTGTTTCAAAACTTTGGCTACCAGGAAAGAAATGGTAATTAATTAATGTCCTTTGAATTAGGAAACAGAAAGGAAATGGGTTGGCAGGTTCAGGATAAGAAGACTGTTTCTTCATTTCATAGTAGCAGGCTTTAATCGAAGTAAGTAGATAAAGGAATCAATTCCAAGAGGACTCTTCTGGTCCCCCACATTAGGGAAAAATGTGGACTTTTTGTTTAGGTTTGCAATTAAGTAACAAAGTGCAGACTTTTTGTATCAGTTGGTAATTAAGTAACAAGAATACATTGCAGTTTGTCCAGCACCATAAAAATGGTGCCTATTTGTCAGGTTGTTCGGTTGTCACTTATATAGGGTAGAGCAAAAGGGCTGGGGAGCCTCACGGCATCTCCCTAATAGGAACCAGGACTCACAGCACTGTCATTTTGTTCACTGCCAACTGAGAGAAGACAATTAAAGTAATTTGCAGACATTTTCCAAACCCGTAAAATCGGACAATACAAATGGTTAAGCTATCCAAATGGAGCCTGACACTTGATAGGTAATTTCACTGAGAAGGAGCGACAAAAAGTTACTAAGTGAATCAGAAAACTGTTTTGGGTACCAGGGATTAGGAACATTTGACATTGATGTTAAAATGGGAACTCTGGTTGGCTGTTCAAGTATACTGCTGTTTCAAATATGTAGATACTTTCTTTTTTTAAAACAACAAAAAAAGCAAAAGTGAATATAGAAAAATGTTTCTGAAGTGAACAGGAAAACCTAGATTTGACAGAAAATTAATCAAAACCACTTATTTGATAACGAGATTTAAGAGAACTTGCACATTCATTTCTTTTAATGAATATGCCTAAAATTTGGTGCTTTATAAATAAAAAATTCTGTTGATTTATATGAAAAACATTGTCCACAGATTTATACTTGTGTCAACTGTAAGTGCTTTTCACAAGCACATGATATCTATGTGTGTGTGTATGTGTGCACGTGTGCACATTTTCATTGTGATATGAGACAAGATTTCAAGTGGATCTTAACATTTACTGCTAAAATCAGAAAATTCAGGGTGATGGGCCAATAAATTCATTAAAGTTATAGAGGCAAGACAAAGCACTTGACTGACTAAAAAACTCCATTTATTAAAAAGGAATTTATAAAACGCATACAACAATGCTAGGTCAATAGAAATAAACAAAATTATCAGCAGTAACCACTGTCCTTTGGAGATCTCGAATCATAAGCTTAACTTTATACATTTCTCACAATGTTCTGAGCCTCAGTCAATTCTCTAATTCAAGTTGAGGAAGAATGATGCAATCTGAAAGGTACAGAGTTGGGGCCAGATTTTTGCTTTAAGCTGAGAAAACGAATAGAAATCTTAGCTAAATGTTGGGGGAATAACATCTAAATCTGCAGCATCCAGAGCATACTTATTAAAAGGGGAAGGGAGAGGGTGTAATCTTCAAGGTTTATTCTATTTGCTTGAGCAAAAAGAAAACCATTTTTTTCCTTCACATTCCCTATGTCCCTGTTTCCTTCCCCTGCTTTCCATAGACATGGAAACACCTGGAGGTGCATATATTCAAAGATAATAGTATTACTCAGTACATAATACAACAAGTATGAGAATGAATAACTAAATAAAGAAATTTCAGAACAATAATTTGCTATAATAATATTATATACTGAAAATGACTAAGAACATAGCTACTTCAAGCAATAATTTGTCATAGATAAGAAAAATAGGCTAATATTCAAGGAACGAATTGTATGGAAAGAATGAAGAAAAAAATACCTCTTGAAATGAACACGTATACCTTTATATACAGGTTTTTCAAATACATGCATATGTAAAAAGACATGTATTTAGTTATTTGTGCACACCCATTTTTGCATTTTATTTAAGAATATTTTGTTGTGTATTTTATTTTGCATAATGGTATATTTCCATTAACATCTTGAAAATTTATTAAGTTTTAATACAAGAGGCTTTCTTAACTCCCCCCCATAGAATAAGGAGAAATATGATGATGATGAGGTCGTTCTCCAGCTGTAGATTGGAGCCAGCTGTTATAGAGGTATTCTTTTGTAAAATCGGTAAAACTGCCTTCTTTAATTGACTAATGAACATAGAAACTGTGAAAAGGATTATTCTCTATATTTTGGTTTTGTATGCTTATACATGTTACTTTCTACATAAAACATCAGCGAATGGGCTGGTCAGGTGGCTCAGCAGTTCAAAGCACTGGTTGCTTTTGCAAAGGACCTGGGTTTGATTCCCAACACACACATGGCTACTAACAACTGTCTGTAATTCCGTTTCCAGGGGAATCCCTTTCCCAACCACTGCAAGTATTGCATGACATGAATCCACTTCCATACATTTAAACAATATACTCATACATATAAAAATAATAAATAAAATATTAAAAACCATTTTCAAATATTTCAGACAATTTTAAATCTTACCTATATATGTATGTGTACACTACTGTTAGTAATATCAAATAATTATTTTAACATAATCTTACAGTAATAAAATATTAAGATTAAAAGCTTCCACAGGACCAATAGTCTATGATAGTAGTACAATGTACAGTGGTCAATTGTTTATAAAATATATTTGTATGTGCAAGTATTAAGTGATTATTTCCTCCTTCAACATAATAAAAATTGTGGTGAAAATTAATGAAAACTTCTGTTAAAAATTCGTGAAAACATTGATAATATTCTTTCAAGATGTGCAATTTTAAATAGAGCTAAAATTTTAGCGCATATTTTATATTGTATCTGTTATTCAGGATACAGATAACAAATTCAAGCAGAAGTCATTAGCTTAGTGAAAGATATTTACTTACTTACATTTACTTTACTTTTAGTAAAGTGTCATGAGTTGTGTCGGTTTCTGGGCTAAATTCATTCATCGCCTCTAGGAACGAAACCTCTAGAGTTATCCATTTTTAGGTCTGTGTGGTTCATTTCTTACATTAACATTTTTTGGTACATGGAGTGACCTCCAGCCTCAACACACCACCCTAGCAACCCAAACAAGAATTTTAAGACAGCAGTGGTCTCAGTGCATCCGCTGATGTTATTTATTCCAAGTTCTACAGTGGATGTCTGAAATTTATATAGTTCTGAATGTTATAATACTGTATCTTTCCTATTCATACATATTTATGATAAAGTTGAACTTATAGACAACTAAGTAGGTAACAAGAACTCATGATGAAATAAAACCGTAGACTACCCACATAGTGTGATTAGATGTCCAGTATTACTATTCTTATTTTATTGAACCTTTAGAACTTTAATAGACTATATATTGATCAAATTTAACTCCCTTCTGTAATTGTACCTCCTTACCCTCCACCAAATTGCTTGTATGCTAATATATATTATATATTATTATATATTATATATAATTATATATATATATATATATAATATATTATATAATCTATCATGGGTTTTAAACTGTCTCAACAAATGCCCTTCTTGTTTGGGATGATAAGTTTTATATTATTTTATTTTATAAATTTATTTATTTATTAAAATTTGTTATGCGCTATAGTAGATGGCGTCTGCATTGTAGGTTTGTGCCACCCATGTTGTTCCTGGCCGCAGAGGTCAGAAGGGGTGTCGGATTCCCCTGGAACTGGAGTTCTCCTGGAATTGGAGTTTAGACGGTTCTCAGCCCGCCATGTGGGTACTGGGGATCGAACCCGGGTCCTCTGCAAGAGCAGTCAGTGCTCTTAACCGCTAGGCCATCTCTCCAGCCCCTGGGATGATCAGTTTTAAACATATGAAAGGCATACTTGAACATAAGCGCCTTGACACCACAACAAATGTCTTGTTATTACAAAGGGAAACCAAGTGTATGCACAAGCAATGCATATAACCTGGACCCACAACGTCCAACATGATTTGAGTCTCATGTGAGATATGTGCAAGAGAACAGCAGGTTTTGTTATACTACTCAGAATAGTACACAATTAAAAACTTGAAAACTTATTATTTTTGGAAATTTAATTTGATATTTTTAATCTAGTTGATAACTTGTAACCAAGCTGAAGAGCATAAAGCTGCAGATAGAGACAGGTTTGTGAATCTTATCCACTCTTCTATCCCCTGCCCCCCTTGAGGGGGGAAAAGAGAGGGATTGGGGAGACAGAAAGGAAGGAGAAGATGGGGAGGCGGGCGGGATGGAGTGAGGTAGAGTGCGGGAGGGATTGAGTGGGGATGGGATGTATTTCGTTTATTCTTTATTTTCGTCGCTTTATTTCTCTCTGTATTTTATTTATGTTCTTTAGTTTCTTTCTTTCTTTCTTTCTTTCTTTCTTTCTTTCTTTCTTTCTTTCTTTCTTTCTTTCTTTCTTTCTCTTTCTTTCTTTCTTTCTTTCTTTCTTTCTTTCTTTCTTTCTTTCTTGCTCTTTCTTTCTTTCTTTCTTTCTTTCTTTCTTTCTTTCTTTCTTTCTTTCTTTCTTTCTTTCTTTTTTTGGATTAATATAGCTCTGCCCAAATTCTGCTAATCATCCCTGAAGGAATTGTTTCCATAGGCAATCTGCATTAATGTTGAAGGAATGTAGAAATGAGAATAGGTAGAAAGTCAAATTACAGAAATCATTTAAATATTGCTCAGAAATACTCATGCAATTGAAAGAATTAAAAAAAAAAAGTTTTTATCAATCCCCATTGCAGTTGTTTTAGCAACTGTGTTACAAAATACACAAAATTCTGTTTAAATCTCAAGTAAGCCTATAGAATACATTTACTTTTCTTGAGTAAAGTCACAGTTGAATAGCAGCTTTGGCTGTGTTTGTGGTCTACCAGTGACTGAGACTAGGCTTTGCTCTATTTAAAAGTGAATATAATTAGAGTCCTCCTCAGATCACTGCTTTCCAGAACAATTTGTTTCTATAAAGACAAACATTCTCCCTCTTCTCTGAACAATGATCTGACACTCCTTATGAAAATTGCTTTTGCAATGGATTATAGTGTAAGGAGAATGTAAAAGAAACACTAAAATATTGCTTAGTGTATGCAAGAAGCTCTGTTAATGCTGCTAACTGATCTGTAATGTGATGTTATCACATTAATTTTCCTCAATGTTTGTTCCTATTGATTATACAAAATTTTAAATTGTTTTGACACTTATTCATTTGGGGTGTATGTGTGTGTATGTGTGTGTATGTGTGTGTGTATGTGTGTGTATGTGTGTGTGTATGTGTGTGTATGTGTGTGTGTTGTGTATGTATGTGTGTGTTGTGTGTATGTGTGTGTGTGTGTGCGTGTGTATACTTGCTCACCAATGCCAGGATGACCATGTGGAACTCAAACAACCATTTGAGGAAGTCCATTCCATTCTTCTATCATGTGGTTCCCAGGGACTTAGAGCCTCGGTGTTTTTACCCACAAAGCCACCTCACCAGCTTTTAAATAGCCACAAATAGACCATTATTTTTACTCTACACAATCTACACACACTTAAGATTTTCGATTTCAGCCTCCTCAGAAGATGGACTGACATCGTTGGATTACCTCGGCAGTATCATGGAGGCCAACGCGGGGAGATCATGACAGGATGAGTGCTTACTGGACTTCATTTGGGGGCACAATATTTAAAGCAGAAGCACGTCAGTAAGGGTTTCCTTCTGCATAAGGTGTTTGGTTATGTAATGTCTTAATCATAATCTACGATCAAATATTTTAGGAATATCTTTAATGTTTAGATAGTATATTAATAGCATGCAATAATTACATCATAGGTTCTCAAACAGAGGCAGTCTATTGCAAGGTCCTCCTCTGCTGCCAGTTATCATAGGCTGTTAAAAGTTAGAAAACGGAGTAGAAACACTGAACATTGTAGAAATGCACTTTGCTCAGTAATACTTGAGTTGTTGTAATATTAGACTATCCATTTGGTTGTTACAGAAAATCCTTAACTGTAATTGATGGTTGTTGCCATAATAGTATACTGCCTTATTTCTACCTCTAGTAATGGGCTTTATGTGCTAGATTTCAATATCCTTGAGCCTGGGCAAGTGCACAGTCTTTTTAAAAAGAAACATGGTTTACTTCCACAAAACTGATATCAGATCTGAGAGATCGTTAATGCCCTTGAAGTGGTTTTTGTGGGTGTGAAACAAATGGTGAGAAATTGAACTGTTCCTTTATTATAGTATTGAAATTAAGTCTACTTAATCTATCAAATCATGTTCATGCCCTGATTTTATGTACTTGTATCTATCAATAAACATTGTGAAAAAAAAGATTTTTGAATTATTCAGCATTCAGAAAGGATGCACGAATGAAAAAATAACAAATTATCTGTTAAAGAAATAAATATAAAGTAGATTTTGGCATCATTTAGAAAGTAAATTATTTATTCATAAAATTTGGTAAAGCACATGCGTCAGTAACACACCAACTAGCATATACTTGACCAACTTAAAAAAATAAGCAGCCACCTGGTGAGACGGCTGCATGCCAAATTTTCTTTAATAGAGCTGTTCACCATGCCACCTCTCTTTGCTGCAATTTCTGATCCACTATATGTAACTAAAGGAAAACGAAGGTGGTTTTATGAAAAAAATTCTCTCTGCTAACATGTCACTCATGGAATAATAACCTGGAGTGGATGACAGTTCTCACACCAGCTGCCTGACATCTGAACAGCTGCCACTGCCGTAGGAAATGTCACACCATCAGATATAGACCCTGAGTGTGTGTGTAGCAAAAATGGATCTGGTAGAGGCCAACACCCTAGGCCATGACTAACACCCCAGGCCCCATCATCCCATAAGCCTGAAGCCTGGGTTGAGCTGTCAGCTTAATAAATGAATAGCCTCTTTGTTTTGATCAGCATTGTCAAGGCTTATTTGAAAAAGGGACTCTGATTCCTCCCACAGTCTAGCCCAGCCAAAGTCAATTGGTACAATTTCAAGGTGAATTTATTCATTCTTTATAAAGTTCTGTGCACGAATATATCAAGACAGTTGAATAAATTGAAATAAATAGAGTTGGAGTTACATATTCTCTCAGTAATTGAAATAGTTTCCCCCCAATATATTTATAGTAATAATTCTACCTTTATGAAACCTAGTCTAGCTACAGAAAGGAAAGCATAGAATTACCATTTTGATAACATATTTGGAAAATGCAATTGAGGCTAATATGCTGATGAGGACACCCGAAAGTTGTCCTTGCCTTTAACCATTCCATGTTAAACTTTGAGTAAAATACAGACTTATCAATTGATAAAGATGCCTGATTAGCCACACAGCATTGATGTGCAAATATTTACCTTGAATTTGGACATTGTACTTATAAATAACCAAACAGGAACACTTTCGTCTGCTTTACAGTACTTTGAATGTGAGTTACATATGGAGTATTAAAATGAAAAAAAACAGCATCTCTGTTGATGATCCTCTGAAATGGGAAAACCTCAGCAATTGATACAAAATTTATGTAATATAGATGGCTTCAGTTACTGCCATTATCATTTTAATGATATATGCATGTTTGGAGTTATCTGCTTACTTTTTGTTAATTTCTGATTTACGTTTTGCCAAGAGGCAGGCTGTGAAAAAGGATTGCTATGAGAGAAAATTTTGCCATTAGAAGAATCTCACCAGCTTTATCTGCATGTGATGGAAGGAGAATTTATCTTGAACACTTATAGAATGCTGTTTTTGAAGATTTTAAGAATAACAAATACCTTCTCTAGAAAACTGGGTTTGCATAAAGCCATTAATAAGCCTTGGAAAATGCTACAATCTGATTCTGGGGAAGAAAAATGCTTTCACTTGTACTGAGAGCACCTGGAGGGATTGGCACTTAGAAGGGATAAGAGTGCAGGTGAAAAGAAGAAGTGGTTCAGGGAACCATGTAGCTCAATATGAATAATTTGAAAAGATGAAGTGACGGTTATGATTTTGCCCTCCACTCACAAGCAGAGTATAGAAGTAACTCAACTGATCAACCTAGAATGCTGTTTCTCTAACTTTATCTCTTTATATTCCATTCTTTTAAAGCCAATAGAGGTGTCCCCATGAGTGTGGATAGCATCTCTTAAGTGATACCCAGGAGCAAACAGGCCGTACTTATCTAATGCCTGAAATAGTAACAGGCGTTTCATAAAATATATAATAGATGCGTGAGTTACAATCTCAATGAGGATATACATGGCTTGAAAAAAATAAATTTTAAATAAATAATTTATATCTGAGTCATTCTTTGATATTTTATTTATTATTTTTATTTTATGTATATGACTGCCTTGCCTGCATGTGTGCATGTGTGTAAGTGCACCAGTGTCATGCAATGCCCGTGGAGTCAGAGAGGGCATCAGATTACCCTGGAACTGGAGTTATAAAGTTTTTATCTACTATGTGGGTACTGGGACTCAAACCCAGGTCTTCTGCAAGATCAGCCAGTGCTCTTAACCACTGAGTTGTATCTCCAGCCCCCTGAGTATTTTTGTTAAAATAAAGCCAAGTTGTGAATGAAGAAAAGTCTTCTCTCAAAGCTACCATTCTAGCAGAAGAATATCTACATACTGGTAAAACATAATCCAAAAAAAAAACCCTTTCTATAAAATAAAGAATATATTTGTGTCATCTTCAAGCTAGCTTCATGGTAGAGAGTTTGCAGTCTGAGATGGACATCCTTAGACAATAGAAACTTTCCTGATGGTTTTCATTGCAGGCATGCACTACATAATCATATTTTGGTCAATAAAAGCCTTATTTGTAATGGATATCTCATAAAATTATATGATCTAATGATATCACAGGCAACTTACTTTTTGTAAGGCACTAGATGATGTTTGCCTTAAGATGAAATTGATTAAGTTTCATCTCTGAAAAGGTGGACCTGTCATTAAGTGTATTAAGACTGTAAATGTTGATCTTCAATACTCTCATTTGAAAAGTGCATCTTAGGAAGGAACGAATCTAAGACCTAAAGGAAAAAAAATGGCAAATGTGGTCACATTCCACATTGAGAGTCCAAATTGCATCTGAAGAAAAACTGACTTCTTGAATAAAGAATTAACATGGTGTTACCCCCAAATTCACTGAATGAAAAGTAAACCCTACTGGTTGTACATGAGTCTTTCCTTACCTTAGCCTGAGATTAAGTAGGTATTTTTTTACAAGGATTTCCTTCAGATATTTTTTTCATAGAATTCTCTTTATTTTCTAGATCCTGAAGTTATTCTGTTTCTCTGTAAAGTTAGTGGAGACATCTTTCTTTCTTGTTATTTGGAACTTTACAAAGACTCCGTGGAGGATGGGTCAAAGCCAGTTTTCATGTAAAAAAAAAAAGATTGTGAATATCAACATCCTTGTGATTTCTGCCCATGTGTAAGGTGAAAATAGCCATACCTGATATGCAAACAATGAGTGATTATAGAATTTCTCTGGTAAAACTTGAAGTCAGTTATCAATGACGAGTTGTGGTCTCTGAGCTGGCAGTCCTTGATCTTGAATGTAAATCTCTAGTTATATAAATCTGTTGTTTAATTGGAAATAATAAATTAATATAGACAATTATCACCTCACTGTTGGGACAATTCTTAATGAAGACATATGGTAGCCTATTAAACAATGCAAGTCCTCTGCTAATCCACCAGTCTTACCTCACAAAATACTACTTACATCTTGGTATTTTGGGTTGGTAATATTGTCATTTAGGCCCTCATCAAAATATTTTTGAATTCATGAATCGTCAATTAATGTAGTGTAGCTACTCTAGGATATACAGAATCATATATCTGTGTATCAGAACAAATCATCAATAAACTGCCAAATAAACAAAATTGCTTAAATTTATGACAAACAATAGAAAAAGTGTGGATGATTCTAGAAAGGATTATACATTAATTTAAATGGTTTAAGAAACTTTAAAAAATTTTTTCTGAGATGGAAATAAAGGCTACATGACTTCCTTCCTGGACACAAGTTCATTGGCAAGAATGGAGTGTTAAATTGGGATATTTAAACATATAAATCCTGAATAGTTAAATGTGGCAACATTCAAGAGGAAAAAAACTACATATATAAAAGTAAATTCACATTTGCATTTTCACCCCAACATTCCTTTAACTACTCTCCCTCCCTAGATAAATAATGCCTTATTGTCATTAATATATACGATATGAAAAATACATATCAACTTTTGTCCCTCATAAGCATTTCCCACATTAGTGTATGCAAGCTCATTTTTGCATTTAGAGCTTCAGTGATGATATCTTATGCATTTTTGTGTGTATGATGCATGTGTGTGTACATGTGTGTAGAAGCTCCTGTGTCCATGTGTGGGGCCAGAGGCTTACACTGGATATGTTACTCTTTTAACTCTCTACCTCATTTTTTGAGACATGTTTTCTCACTGAACCAGGACTTACTGGACAGAAAAGCCCCCAGGTTTCACCTATCTCCATCCCCAGTAGATTTACTTGTTAATCACTGGAATACCCAGATTTTCTAAATTCAGCTGGGAATGCGGTAACCCCTAAAGTTGGCCTTACAGATTGCTCCTGTGGGACCTGAGGGGGCTGGATGACACAAGACCGCATTTCAAGCTACACGGCGTCATGGTCAAGACCACACTTCAGTTCTGGTCCAGGATTCCAGGCATTTATTTGCTCATATCTATGAAGATGTGACAGCTCATTATTCGCTCAAAAGTAGATAATTCTCTGTTCCTATATAATTAATCCCAGGTTATTTGTGGGATAGCTTCCTGGTATTGCAACTGAGAAATCAAAGGTTTGATGTACTGAAAGTGCGTGCTGATACTTACAGCAATAACATTTTATTTATTTTTTTATTAATTTTATTTATTTCTGTATGTGTATGAATATACTGTCTGCATGCAAGTTTGTGCACCCGTGTCGTGCAATGCCGCGGAGGTCAGAAGAGGGTCTCAGATTCCCCTGGAACTGGAGTTCTTCTGGAATTGGAGTTTCAGACGGTTCTCAGCCGCCATTTGGGTGCTGGGGATCGAACCCGGGTCCTCTGCAAGAGCGGTCGGTGCTCTTAACCGCTAGGCCATCTCTCCAGCCCAGCAATAACATTTTATTAGTGCCTATTTTCTCCTTCCAATCTCAGTACCCACTTGTGCTTTCTTACTTTTGTCACTCGCCAATTTATGAAGTGAAAAATTATTTGTACTTTTGATTTCCATTTCATAATGAATGAGTATAAATATTAACTCAAAATCATCCAGGTTTTACAGAAATCATTTCCTCCGGAGATAATTTTCATCTTTCCAACTAATTTTATTGTTTTTCTCTGAGTCAATATTTAAATATTGAATATATATTTTTCAAAATACTAAAAATGTACACTTTATGTATTTCACACACTGAAATTTCTAATTTCAAATATCTTTTTTTTTCAATTGATTTGGATTTTTCTTTTAAATGAGAGCTTTAAAATTTTCAGTAGACAAATTTACTCGTATTACCATTTACGATGCTTCAATTACTTAAATTTAATGCATAATAATGGTTTTGTTCCTTTTTGCACTTTTAAAATATTATATCTTTTCTAAGTCTAAATTATAAAGTATCTAGGGGTCTATCATGAAGATGTAAGTTTATCATATTTCTCTGGATTTAGGGTAGTTTTTGGAATAAACTATGTCAGAAATCTTAATTGAGATTTGGAATAAAAAAGAATTTTCTCAAGAATAACTTAATCACACACTTGAGATAAACTATTAGCTGAATTTACTAAACCGTTAAATTAAACATTTCAACTAATTACCAGAATTGTATTGAATTGTAAGATTTGCTGTGGCCGTCAGGCCTAATTCGCACAGGGAGGGAGGAATGCAGATTATTTACTGAGGTCATTTTCAGGACTGTTGTTTCCATTCCTCTTCTTATATTTCTTTAAGTCTTTTTTTTCCTATAAACCCCTTCCTGCCTTGCTTTTTCTTTTCACTTCCTGTTTTCTCTGTCCCTCCCGTCTTCTCTCTCTCTTCTTTCTCCTTTCTTTCTTTCCTTCTTTCTTTCTTTCCTTTTTCTTTCTTTCTTTCTTTCTTTCTTTCTTTCTTTCTTTCTTTCTTTCTTTCTTTCTTTCTTTCTTTCTTCCTTCCTTCCTTCCTTCCTTTTTCCTTGTTTCCCTCCTTCCTTCTTTTCTTTCTCCCTTCGTCCCTTTCTTCCATTTCATGAATCTGACTCATTTCCCTCACAAATCAATATATATCATTATAATGTTGGGAATTTCTGTGACACTTTTATGAGATTTTCTAGTCTCATTTTTTGATTGCTTCTTTGCTTTCTCTCATGAGTATTTTGCCACATGGTCTCTGTTTCCCCTCTGTGCTGGGGAGGTGTCTACTCTGCATAGCTCTTTCTTCTCCCAGCTTTTGGAACCTACAACCCATTCATCCACCTAGGGTTTTTTTTTTACTCTCTTGGTTCACTGCACAATTAAGAACTCAATGAAACTTTCTAAGTCATTGCTTCAGGAACTTCGAAAAATCCCTGAGTAACCTGAAACATCATGCTCTTCTTTAATAATTCATTTTTTACATTGGCTTTCTTTCCCTCTATATTTAAATATTTATTACTCACATATTTTCACAGTGATCTACATTTGTATTATCTCATAACCATACAAAGTCTGTATTATTTTAAAAGATTTTATTTATGTGAATGCATATGTTTCTGTCTGTCTGTCTGTCTGTCTGTCTGTCTCTCTCTCTCTCTCTCCCTTCCTTCCTCTGTGTGTGTGTGTGTGTGTGTGTGTGTGTGTGTTTATGCACATGGATGCATATACTCATGGAGAACAGAAGAGGGTAAATGATTTACTGGAGTTGCAGGTAGTTGTGATCCACCTGACATGGTTGCTGGGAAAGGAACTTAGCTCCTTTGTGAGAACAGTAGTCACTCAATTGTTGAAACAACTCTCCAGCTGAGAATCCATAATATTTTTGGCTAAAAGGAAACTCCTGACATAGCTTAATTACATCAATTGCTTTCATTTTGTCACCCATCTCTGCTTGAAATGGTAAAATTAAGTTATTTGCATTTGATTATACAGATTACAATTAGATATTTCTCCTTCAGCATACTCCAGGCTTCTGCACACTCATTACAGGGGAATATCAATCAAGATGATTCCTCCTTATCAGAACCGTTCACTTCTAATTTTCAACTGGACAGACAGCCATCACAGAAGAACAGATGAGCACTTTTTTATCTATCCTGCTCCCTCTTCATCTACTGTCTTCTTTATGCTCAGGGTAAAGGAATCCAGGGGCCTCATTTCCAAAGTTTCTGAAGAGGGTTCACAAACTATAAAATTCAGTTTTATTAAAGGCCATGTATGCGTTTACTTTTAGTTAGTTCTTTTTTTTCCTAGAAAAACATGGTATCCTTCTATGTAATAAATATAAAAATGACAATACATCTATAAAGAATTAGATAATGTAATTAGGTACAATGAAGAAATATTGATAAAATAGTTATGCCTTTGCATACATATTTCTAAATTTTTATATTTAGGAGTTCACATTTTTCCCTTTCATTTTATATTACTCTAATATATGAATACATATGCTCCATACATATAGCACAAAGTCTAAAAATAATGCAAATATCTAGGGATGGCATTGATAACAAAATGTGAGAATACCTGTTTCCAAGCAGAGCTGTATGCAACAAGTGACTCTTAGCTCCACAGAATTGGACTGTCCTCATTGTATAAATAAGGACTTTTCTATTATTCTTTCAAGAGCCCCAATGTTCCCGTGATCCATGTTACCAACTCTATGATGCTGAAGTGCATTATAAATCAAATTAATGCACATTTGCTGTGATATTTAGAAAACGTTGATAGATGATGTTAACTAATTTTATAAAAACATAGTCTATCAGTTTTTAACTAATATAATTGTTTATTTAATGACATGTTTTTCAAATAGGCACAGAGGCTATTTATGGTTCAATCCTGAACTGAAATCCTGCTCCACCTCCAAAACAGAGGTCAGAACCCAACATGTTCTTTTACATCTATTTCTACTAGGATGGTTCTGCCATTATATATATGCAATGGCATATATATATCTGTATATATATATACAGATATATATATCTTATACAAGTAAAATTTGATAAACAATTTTATCACAAAAATAGTTTTAAAAATCCTAGAATATAATAATGCCATTTGGAGTCATATAATTATTTGGTTGCATTACAGAACAAAAAATAAAACTAGACACAAAAATTAAATAATAGGAAGTCAGCATCTTTTTCCAATGTATATTTTTATTTTTAATATAATACTTTTATTGATGTTTTGTGTATTTCAGACATCATTTTTCAGTTCAATTTAGACATATTCCACTTTCCCTGCCCCCACCCCATCCCAGATCATGCACTCTGCCATACATTTCCTGCATGTTTTTCTCAGACTTTTAAAAAGTTTTTCTCTGTAAAGGTTTATTGATTTGGGCAGAATTTAACTGTATCAATCTACTCTTTGACTCAGTCCTTATGTTGTTGTAGTTCCCTCCCAATTGTATTGCTCCAAAATATGTCTATATAAATACCATATATGTACCAGAATTATGTCCTCCAGGAATAAACTCTATGTTATCTCTGATATATGTTCAGGAGTTCACATTTTTCCCTTTAATTTTATATTACTCTATAATATGGATATATACCTTCCACCCATATACACTAATTACCATGTGTGAAAGTAAGTGGGAAGTAAATTCTAGGGCTCATTAAGACATTCACATTATTACATCACACTTGATTTCAGATAGAAAGAAATATAACAATAACATTACTCAGCTTGCCTTTTGACTGGGGAATTTGGTACTATCATCCACAAATGAGGGAAACCATTCCCTGTTTGTTTTTTAGGGGGGACTGAGTTACTTCACTTAGCATAATGGCTTTGAGTTCCATCCGTTTACCTGCAAAATTCATGATGTCATCTTTCTTTACTGCTGCATAGAACTCCATTGTGTAGATATACCACAATTTTGTTATCCAGACATCAGATGAGGGGCATTTGGGTTGCTTCCAACTTCTTGCTATTGTAAAGAGGACTGCAATAAACATACATGTGTATGCATCGTTGCAATAGAATGAGTCTTGTGGGTATATACCCAGGAGTGGTATGGCTGGGTCAGGTGGTAGGCTCATTTTGAGTTTATTTTTATTTATTTTTTTATTGATGCTTTGTGTATTTCATACATCATTTTACAATTCAGTTCAGGCATATATCCCCTTCCCTTCCCCCCACCCCACCCCTACCCATCCCAGATCGTGCATTCTGCCATAAGTTTTCTGCATCTTTCTCTGCTTTTTTGTTTTGTTTTGTTTTCATTTTTTTTAACAATAAGTGATAATTTGGTGAGTACAAGCATCAACTTCATCAAAACCAAATTTGCAAGCAAGTTGTGCCAAACCCACACCACAGCTCAATGGGTCCCACCATCCAGCAAAGGGGGGGCTTGTATATGTTCACATCAAGTTGATCAAAATGAGGTCCCAGTCTGTTTATATTGTTGTAGTTTCACCATTAACCCCAATCGAAGCCCCTTACATTCTACCACGCCCCCCTCTTCGAGAATTTTCCCTAGGGTTAGAAAAGGGGCACAGGTGGAATTGAGAACAAAACACTCTACTTTCTCTGGAGCTGATGTCCTGGTCATCTAAGTCAGTTCTGGCTGTTTTCTTTCAATGGGGCTGCCAGCTGTCCAGGCTTAACCTTCCGATCCTACTAATGAAGCACATGCAATTAGATATTTGGTTTTTTAAAATTTAAAACGAATAATAATATATAGCCTTATTGATTCCTACTAATGAAGCACACACAATTAAGATATATGAGGTATTTAAAACAGTACTAATTGTCATATGGTAGGTTACTTGGTATAGCAACAGATGTTGGATGGGTATGTCAAATCATGATCTTCACATTTCTTCTGTCAAGTATAGCAGGGTCTTCGTGTGGTTTATAACAATCTCCTAAACCATTAGAGGATGGTAGAGCTGTGACATCAGCTGTGGAGTTATTCTCCAAGGGAGAGAGCAAATAAGCCAATTAGACTTTGTGGGATATACAAGACATATTGGCTTGCCATTTGCTGCACAGTATTTCCAGGCAGATTGAGGTGTAGCTGGTGCTGACGGAGGAGTCTTGCTTATCATGGAGACTTTTCTTTACCTATTTGCTTTTATTGGTTTAGTGGTGCTTTGGTAACACTCTCTGGCATTCCATGAGACATCTGTATTGACTTGCAAGTGCAGTCTCCATACATCTTTTCCATGTTTGGTATCAGTTCTTCAAACAGGGCCTTACGTCGCCTCTCTTCCTGCAGATATCCCATTTAGGAGGCAAGGAGCCTTTACCATTGTGGGGGCTTGGATCCCCTTGGCCAACATTTCCCTTAGGTAGATAATCCATTGTTGATTCAGGCTCTTGTATTAATATTATTTTTGTTTAAGTGCATAGTTATAAGGAGACTTTTAGTCATTATTTTTGGTTCTGAATAGAAAAATAATCCTTTTTTCCAGAGTTTCTTATGCTCCAATGTCAGGGTCAATAAAGAAGGCAGTTTTTACTGATTTTACAAGAAGAATACCTCTATAACGCTGGTCTCCAATCTACAGCTGGACATCTGAGTTAATTGGTGAAATAAATTGCTCTTGTCCACATTAAGCTTTAACTAAAACTTGTATAACAATTACTTTGGGATTTGGTATAAACAAATGTTCTCTATAATTTTTGCTGTCCATATAGTATCACCTGTACAATCTCTTTCACCTAAGGAATGATTGTATACTAAAATAGAACTTTATTTCCCAAGTTAATCACAATACAGTAACCCAAAACAGCAACAGATGGGTGAATTGATGAAATCTGTGTACCTTGATTCCCACCCCTAATAGGTATTGGTATAAAACAACTGCTTTTTTGAGACTCATGGGTCAAAACTAAACACCTAATAAAAAAGGGGGTATAGATAGATATGAAAACTTTTTGTCAAAAACCTTTGCAACCCAAATCTAAAACTAACTAATGGGGAAAGGATTTGTTCATTGTTCCAACCAGCCAGAGCTATCACCCAACTTAATGGCTTGCAAGAAAGAGAAATGCACAGCTTTTGCTATCGTGAGGTAGGATGTACAGAAAGAAACGCAAGCAGGATTGACTCCTCTGCGCATTGAAGGGAAGAAATGCCTCAGATTGCTGCAGACATCAGGCCCCTCTGTGGATCCTACTAGTAACAACTATTTTTAATGATTCCTAACGAAGCTTACCTTCTAGGTGCTGCAAAGGTTTTAATACAAGAGACTTTCTTAATTCCCCCCCATAGAATAAAGAGAAATAAGAGGATGATGAGATCGTTCTCATTTTGAGTTTTTTAAGGATTCTCCATACTGCTTTCCACAGTGGTTGCATAAGTTTACATTCCCAACAGCAGCAGATGACTGTTTCCCTTTCCCCACAACCTCTCCAGCATTTGGTGTCTTTTGTTTTCTTGATCTTAGCCAGTCTTAATGGAGTGAGATGATATCTAAGAGTGGTTTTAAATTGCATTTTCTTAATTATTAATGAGGTTGAACATTTTTTAAGATATTTTTCAGCCATCTTTACTTCTTCACTGGTGAAGTCTCTGTTCAGCTCTTTATTCCATTTTTGAGTGAGTCATTTGTTTTCTTACTTGTTTTTTGAGGAGTTTATATATTCTGGAAGTTAATGCTCTGTCAGATGTATCACTGGTGAACATTTCCTCTCACTCTGTGAGTTTTCTCTTCACTCCCCTGATTGTTTCTTTCACTGTACAGAAGCATTTGAACTTAATGAGGTCCCACTTGTCAATTGTCAACCTTATTTCCTGGGCAGCTGCTGTCTGATTTAGAAAGTCTTTTCCTACACCTATGCCAGATTTTTTTTCTATCACATTCAGAGCCTCAGATTTCACGTTGAGGTCTTTGATCAATTTGGAGCTGCTTTTTTGTACAGGTTGAGAGGTGTTTTTCTCTGTGGCTTTCAGTATTTTGTCTTTATTTGAGCATTTAGCGTTTTAACCATGATATGGCATGGGGAATTTCTTTTCTGGTCATGTCTATTTGGTGTTCTATGTGCTTCTCATATTTGTATATGTTTGTCAATTTTCAGTTTGGGAAATTTTTCTTCTATTATTCTGTTGAAGATCTGATCAATACCATGGTTTTGGGATTCTTCTCATTCCTCTATCTTGATGATGTGGAGATTTGGTCTTTTCATAGTATCCCACATTTCCCAGTTATTCCACTCGTGTTTTTTTTTAATTTTTATAATTTTCACATGAGCATTTTAGTTGTTCCATGTTATCCTGCAGGTCTGATATTCTATTTTCTGCTTCATCCATTCTGCTTCTGAGGTTCTGTTCCCATCCTTTCTTGTTGATTATGAATGTTCCATTTCCTTTTCTTTTCTTCTTTTGATTTCTTTAGTATTTCCACTTCTTTTTGGAGCTTGTCATTCTCTACCTGTAACTCATTGGTTCACTGGTCTGTTTCTTTTTTCATTTCAGCCTGGAATCTTTTCAGTGTTTCCACTTCCTTCTGGAGTTTGTCATTCTGTCTTCCTGTTCTTTTTGGAGTTTGTGTTTCTCTTCCTCTAGTTATTTTCAGAGTTTGTCATTCTCTCCTTCTAGTTCTTTCCAGATTTTGTCATCTCCCCTTCTATATCCTTCCTGAATTTTCTCTCCTTACTTCTCTGATTTGTTCTTTGCATTCTTTGATTTCTTTGAATATATGTACGAATATTCTTCTAATGTCCATGTCTTGGTTTCCTTCCAGGGGGATCTCATTGTAGGGATCTTCTATAGTATTGGTCGAGTTCAGTGTGGATTTATCATGGGCTTTTCCCATGTTATTTTTTCTTTGTGGCTTCGGCAAGTGGGTTTAGTTTGTTTGTTTGTTTGTTTGTTTGTTTGGATTCTGGTGCTATTCTCAAATGTTACTATGGAGGATTGGTTGGTCACTCACTATGCTTCTTGATGTTCAGTTCCTCTACGTTGGCTGTGCAACCTAGAATCACTAACACTGTGACCACTGGATTTTCTGCACAGTACTTCCCCCAGCTTACTGGATCCTCTGCACCACTACTCGGTGGGGCAGGAATGTTTGCTCCCTTGGCCCCCTGCACCAGCCCCCTAAGTGTTTGCTGGGCTCTTGTCTGGCTGGGTTAGCAGGGCTGGGTGATTCCTCCCATGGCAATCACAAGGAAGGCAGGGTGGAGTGTCCCACTTGGTCCCTGAGGCACAGCCTCTGGTGCTGGCATGTAGGTCCCATGGTCTCCCAGCCCACTTGACCTTCTGCTGGGCTCCTGGCCAGCTGCTTAAACTCAATGTTTATTTTTAATAAATTTTTGTGCATTTCATACAATACATCTTGACTTTTTAGACCCCTCCCTATCTGGATCCCCACATGGCCAGGCCACAGGATTTTATGAATTCTATCATATCTGCTAAAGCCTATCCCATCAATTTTGTTTACCAACTGGCCAGTCTATCTAGTATTATCTGTTAAAGATCCACTATCCCTCACCCAACAGTGATTAGCTTCCAGTATTTCCTCAGCTAGTATTGGGGTATTTTCACAATTTTCTCAGCTCTATCACGGTTTTTGTCTGATTGAGTTTGCATGGGTCTTGTGCATGCAGACTCCATTGCTATAGGTTTATCTTGTCGGGATCCCAGGAGCTTGTAGAATTTTATTTCCATATGAACATGTTCCTCTTTGCTGGCTTCTACAATCTTTCTGCCCCTCTTCCTGAGCCCTAGGTAGGTGAATTTTAACATAAGAGTCCCGTGGAAGGACCCACACTCTACAAACTCTTACTCTTTACACTTTGGCCATTTGTGACATTTTGTGTTGCTGACCCTCTGTTGAATGGGAGAGCTCCACTAATGAGAATTGGGAGATGCATTAGTGCTCTCTTTACCTCTCGTTCTATGTTTCATGAGCCTTATGTGTAAAGGTTGCATTGTAAATATGCTGTTTAGGCTTGGTCAATTTGCAGACAGTCTCTCTGTATAACCAGTTGTGGAACTCTGATAATTTCTGTATGTTGCAAAAGAAACTTTTTGGTGAGCTATCATTGAGATATTTGTCTGTAAATATAAGGATCCATATTTTGCACATAGTAAGAAATTAAATCTGTCTAGTGATGTGACAGCCTTGGTGTTTTCTCTAACATCTATATGCACTCCAACCATGAGTATTTGGTTATGTTTACAGTACCACACATGAGTTTCCTCCCATTGAGTAGGCTTTAAGTCCAATTAGGTAGCTGTTGATTACCCCCAAGATAAAAGTGCAAATACTGTCCAAATATGTTTTCCTGTACTGGTCCGCGTTGTGGTTATTAGGTTTTTAAGCTAGGGTTGGACCATCAATTGGTCCTTTCTCCAAAACTACAAGAGCTAGTTTTCAGGGTCAATTACAGTTCCTTTTTCCCAAATCCATTCTCTTAAATATGTCCCATCTTCTGCAACACAGTCTTACCTTCAAGTTCTGCAAAGCAATCAAGGGTTGTGGCAATAGTCTATGTAATTGTGAGAGTCTCTTGGACTACCTTGGCCAACAATACAAAGGGAGATTTCTACTGTCTGGCACTCTTTCTTGTTATGTAGCCTTCAGGTATACACAGGGACTTATGTAGAGATATTGTATGTGTGGGTTTTCAATAGTTTTTTGAACTAATATGCTGCCATCTGAATTTGTTGTTGTTGTTGTTAATGTAAGCTAGACATTATCTTTCCTGTTCCTCTCTGTCTAACCCCTCCTCCATGTCCTCCCTCGTTAAAGAAACTCCATTTCCCCATTTCTCCCTTGATAATACCTATTCCTATTGTCTTCCTCTTTCATTTCACCCCAATAATTTATTGTGTAACCCTCCCTCTCTCTCCCATTTAAATACACCCATTTCCCCATTGTATTAGTCAGGGTTCTCTAAAGAAACAGAAGCAACAGGATGAATATATATAACTATATACAATTTATTGATTTGCTCACGTGACGGAGCTCAACAGTAGCGCCGAACTGGAGAGGCCGGGAATCCAGGGAACTGCTCAGTCCGCAAGGCTGGATGTCTCAGGAGTCCCAGTCTAGTGCTGAAGGCCCGAATGGATTCCAGGAGATCTGCCAGTCTCAGTACACGCTGGGATCCGAAAGGTTGATCACAGCAGCAAGACAAACTCACCAGATGAGAGAGAGGCAAGCCGCAGGAAGAAGGAAAAGGGACCAGCTCCCGCTGCCGTGGCCTTAAATACTGCCTGCCGGCAGAAGGTAACACCCACATTTGGGGTGGGCCATCCGGGTTGAGGTGGTCCAATCAGAAGACCCTTTTCTCTTATTTGTTCCTTAGTCCAGTCAAGTTGACACCCAGGATTAACCATGACAAGTCCACCCCTTGTCAACTTGACACCCAATAAATAGCCTCTGCTTAAATGTCAATTGCAAACGATGGCAGGGTCATAATTCCACCTAACATGTTATAAGTATCTCATGTGCAATAGCAAAGCATTATATCTTAGAGTAGGTGGTAATGTCCTTGAGAAGAACTTAGTCCTTCAGTATCTAATAACCTAAATATGACAACACTTAACACATATCTCAGTTGCACATTCAAAGGGGAACACAAGTATCCACTTAATATACATACATATATACATATATATATATACATATATAAACAAGCACATTCTTAACCAAATAGGACGAAGGTTAATATCTATTATAATCCACGTTTCTGCAACTGGTCCCGTGGCTTCAGCTGATATTTATGACTACCTTCTTCTACTACCCATTCTGTATTTCCTCCGCCATCAGCAAGCACCTCTGCAGGTCTTGGCTCTTTCCCTGGAGGAGTGACCCATACCTTCATCCCTGAAGGGTCTGGGCCATTTATTGTCCTGTCTGGTTTGGGTTGTTGGAGTTTCCCATTGACCTTAATCATAGGACATGGTAGCACCAGAAGGCGCCCTACAGCATCTCCTGCCTTCCAGACATAATCTTCCTTGCCCCCATTGTGGAGAAAAAGTCCAATTTCCCCATGGTAGTCTGGATCAATCACTCCTCCTACTACTGTTATTCCTTCCTTAGCCTGTTGGCTTAAAGGCAGTAGAAGCCCGAAGTGGCCAGGGGGAAGTCTTAGCTTCCAGTTCAATAGAACGTTTGCTGTATCTCCTGGCAAAAGCACTCCCCCCATTGGAGCCAAAACGTCTAGACCAGCAGAACGCAAGGTCGTGGGTACAGGAAGCAAAAATTTTCCTACTGGGTCACTAGGGGTGATAGTGAGTGGAATCATTCCCACTTCCACCCCTTGGTTCCTGGACCCATGAATTCTGGCTATAGGAGAAACAGTACCATATAGTGGACGCTGATTCAAAGCATATACTGCTTGCTGGAGAACCTTGCCCCAGCCCTCCAGGGTATTGCTACCTAATTGGCGCTGTAACTGTGTCTTCAAGAGGCCATTCCATCGTTCTATCAAGCCAGCTGCTTCTGGACACTCTACACATACAAAAATAAATAAAATTAAAAAAATTTTCAATGCACGAATAAGAACATTAAGGATCTTAATGAATGCTGTGAAACTAATATAAAATATTTTATCAATTTTTATTTTATTACAGTGGAAAAGGATGTCTGAATGCTCGTATAGTAATATTGTGCTAGTCATTATTTGTCAATTTTCTTGAAATTATTTCTAATTTATTTTAAAATTGTTATCTTAAAACAGAATAGTGGGATTTCTACTGGTTCTAAGAACCAAATACGGATGCAAAATTAGAGATAAATTTAGATTGCACTTCTTTTTTATTTCAGTGTGTGTGTGTGTGTGTGTGTGTGTGTGTTCAATGTGCCCAAGTGTGCAATGACCCAGAAGGCTAGGACACAGAGCCATATCCCCTGGAGCTGGAGTTACAGGGATTTTTGAGCTTCCTGACCTAGACTCGGGGAACTGAACTCAGATTCTCTGCAAGGACGCTGCAAACTCAGAGCTGTTGAGCCATCTCTCTAAGTCTGTTTTTTTTTTTTTTTTTTAACTATCTGTATATTTGTAAATATGTATATGCCCAGTGTAGGTGCCTGCAGAGTCCAGAAGAGAAGATGGGGTACTCCGTTGATTATGAGCCGCAGTGGGTGGTAGGTGGGTGACAAACTAAATCAGGTCCTTCGCAAGAGTAGTATGAGTTCCTAAAATTTGTGCTCTCACCAGGCCTTGATTTTTCATTTCAGATGAATGTATTTTAGCCTACGTGCTAGCATCTTATAATAGAAGTATCTGTCCATAATTATCTCTGTTGCTTTCTCTCTTTATGTGTGTGTGTGTGTGTGTGTGTGGTGTATGTAGTGCGTGTTTCAATGAATTCTTCATCATTTGGATGACTCAAAATCTTATGTGTTCCTAATCTCATGCTGTAAATTCTCATAAAACAGTTGGGATTTGCTGGAGACATCCTGATTGGTGGAAAGCAAGTTCTGAGACAATTCATTATACTTGTTAGATTAAGATGCCGACTTTCTGGGACTCACTTGCATTCCATCAGGACAAGTATACTAGTCATCACTCATAATAGAAGCTTCTTTTTTTGGTAACAGATGGAGAGTATTACAGAATTGTATAACTGATCACACAAAGAAAATATTGTGAATTGCCCAGCACTAACGTGACATACCTACAATGGAACCTCTGTATGTACGGTTCATGGAACTTACAGGAGCAGGGGGGAGAGAAAATGCTAGTGCATCTCTCAACTCTCACCAGTGAAATTTCCTCATGAAACAGAGGATGATGAACAAAGAAAGCCATGAGAGGCCAAAACGTAGAGAATAAGGTACTGCAGAGGGGGTGTTCCTGGATAGGACTCATATTAACCCCCCCTCCCCAGTGCTCAGGGACCATTGTGGAACAGGGGGTGGAAAGATTGTAAGAACCACAACAGAAAACAGTCGAGACAGGTATTATACAGGGGGAGAATGGGGAAATGGGTGTATTTAAATGGAAAGGGAGGAGAGGGTTTACACAATAAATATATGGGGTGAAGTGAAAGAAGGAAGACAAGAGGAGAGAGGTATTTATCAAGGGAGAAATGGGGAAATGGAGTTTCTTTAACGAGGGAGGACATGGAGAGAGGGTTAGAAGAGAGGAACAGGAAAGATAATGTCTAGCTTACATTAACAACAACAACAACAAATTCAGATGGCAGCATATTAGTTCAAAAAACTATTGAAAACCAACACATACAATAATCTCTACATGAGTCCATGCGTATAACTGAAGGCTACATAACAAAGAAAGAGTGCCAGACAGTAGAAATTCCTTTGTATTGTTGGCCAGGTAGTCAGAGACTCTCACAATTACATTAGGACTATTGCCTCAGCCCTTGATTGCTTTTCAGAACTTGAAGGTAAGACTGTGTTGCAGAAGATGGGACATATTTAAGAGAATGGATTTGGGAAAAAGGAACTATAATTGACCCTCAAGACTAGCTCTTGTAGTTTTGGAGAAAGGACCAATTGATGGTCCAACCCTAGCTTAAAAACCTAATAACCACAACGCGGACCAGTACAGGAAAACATATTTGGACAGTATTTGCACTTTTATCTTGGGAGCAATAAACTACCTAATTGGACTTTAAGCCTACTCAATGGGAGGAAGCTCACATGTGTTGGTACTATAAAAATAACCAAATACTCATGGCTGGAGTGCATATAGCATGTTAGAGACAAACACAAGGCTGTCACATCCCTAAAAAATGTAATTTCTTACTATGTATGCAAAATATGATCTTTGTAATTACAGACAAATATCTCAATGATAGCTCACCAAAAAGTTTCTTTTGCAACATACAGAAATTATTAGAGTTCCACAACTGAGTTATACAGAGAGACTGTCTGCAAATTGACCAAGCCTAAACAGCATATTTACAATGCAACCTTTTACATCTAAGGCTCAGAGAACATAGAACGAGAGGTAAAGAGAGCACTAATGCATGTCTCCCAATCTCATTAGTGGAGCTCTCCCATTCAACAGAGGGTCAGCAACACAAAATGTCACAAATGGCCAAAAAGTGTAAAGAGTAAGAGTTTGTAGAGTGTGGGTCCTTCCACGGGACTCTTATGTTAAAATTCACCTACCTAGGGCTCAGGAAGAGGGCAGAAAGATTGTAGAAGCCAGCAAAGATGAAAGCATGCTCATATGGAAATAGAAAATTCTACAAGCTTCCTGGGATCCCGACAAGATAAACCTATAGCAATGGATTCTGCATGCACAAGACCCATTGCAAACTCAACCAGACAAAACCGTGATAGAGCTGAGAAAATTGTGAAAATACCCCAATACTAGCTGAGGAAATACTGGAAACTACTGAAAACTATTGGGAGAGTCAGTTGTCATCAAGGGTGTCATGCTGTATAGGTTAACCAAGCTCCAGAAGAACAACTCACAGCAAAGAACATTTGGGGAACCAAATTTGACTTTATAGGCCTTAACATATATGATAGAATTCATAAAATCCTGTTGGCCTGGCCATGTGGGATCAGATTAGGGAGGGGTCTAAAAAGTTCAAGATTTTATTGTATTGAAATGCCACAAAAATTTATTAAAAAATAAACATTGAGTTTAGCAGGCTGGCCAGGAGCCCCAGCAGAAGGTCAAGTGGGCTGGGAGACCATGGGACCTACATGCCAGCACCAGAGGCTGTGCCTCAGGGACCAAGTGGGACACTCCACCCTGCCTTCCTTGTGATTGCCATGGGAGGAATCACCCAGCCCTGCTAACCCAGCCAGACAAGAGCCCAGCAAACACTAGGGAGGCTGGTGCAGGGGGGCCAAGGGAGCAAACATTCCTGCCCCACCGAGTAGTGTGCAGAGGATCCAGTAAGCTGGGGGAAGTACTGTGCAGAAAATCCAGTGGTCACAGTGTTAATGATTCTAGGTTGCACAGCCAACGTAGAGGAACTGAACATCAAGAAGGCCATATTGAGTGACCAACCAATCCTCCATAGTAATATTTGAGAATAGCACCAGAATCCAAACAAACAAACAAATCAAAACTAAACCCACTTGCCGAAACCACAAGAAAAATAACATGGAAAAAGCCCAGATAAATCCACACTGAACTCGACCAATACTATAGAAGATCCCTACAATGAGATCCCCCTGGAAGGAAACCAAGACATGGACATTAGAAGAATATTCGTACACATATTCAAAGAATCAAAGAATGCAAAGAACAAATCAGGAGAAGTAAGGGAGAGAAAATTCAGAGGATATAGAAGGGAGAATGACAAAAATCTGGACAAGAACTAGAAAGGAGAGAATGAACCAAACTCTAAAATAACTTAGAGGAAGAGAAAACACTAAACTCCAAAAAGAACAGGGAAGGACCAGAATGACAAACTCCAGAAGGGAAGTGGAAACACTAAAGATTTCCAGGCTGAAATTTGAAAAAAGAAACAGACCAGGGAACCAAGGAGCTACAGGTAGAGAATAACAAGCTCCAAAGAAGAAGTGGAAATACTAAAGAAATCAAAAGAAGAAAGAAAAGAATAAAAAAAAAAAAAAAAAAAAAAAAAAAAAAAAAAAAAAAAAAAAACCTCAGAAGCAGAAATGGATGAAGCAGAAAATAGAATATCAGGACCTGCAGGATAACATGGAACAAACAAAAATTGCCATGTGAAAATATAAAAATTAAAAAAAAAAAAAAGAAAACTCACCCATCTGATTGGAATAACTGGGGAAATATGGACCACTATGAAAAGACCAAATCTCCACATCATCAAGATAGAGGAATGATAAGAATCCCAAAACCATGTACCTTGTCAGATCTTTCAACCAGAATAAAGAAGAAAAAATTTCCCAACACTGAAAATTGACAAACATATACAAATATGAGAAGCACATAGAACACCAAATTAGACATGACCAGAAAAGAAAATTCCCATGCCATATCATGGTTAAAACGCTAAATGCCAAATAAAGACAAAATACTGAAAGGCCCAAGAGAAAAAACCACCTCCTCAACCTGCTACAAAAAAGCAGCTAACAATATTGATCAAAGACCTCAACGTGAAAATCTAGGCTCTGAATGTGATAGAAAAAAAATCTGGCATAGGTGTAGGAAAAGGACTTTCTAAATCAAGACAGCAAGCTGCCCAGGAAATAAGGTGACAATGACAAGTGGGACCTCATTAAGTTCAAATGCTTCTGTTTAAGTGAAAGAAACAATCAAGCGAGTGAAGAGAAAACCACAGAGTGAGAGAAATGTTACCATTTGATACATCTGACAGAGCATTAACTTCCAGAATATATAAAACTCTTCAAAAAAACAAGTAAGAAAACCAAAATGACTCACTCAAAATGGAATAAAGAGCTGAAACAGAGACTTCACCAGTGAAAAAATAAAGATGGCCGGAAAAATATCTTAAAAAATTGTTCACCTCATTAATAATTAAAGAAAATGCCCAATTAATAAAACCACTCTAAGATACCATCTCACTCCATTAAGACTGGCTAAGATTCAAGAAACAAAAAGACACAAATGCTGGAGAGGTTGTGGGGAAAGGAAAAAACTCATCTGGCTGTTTCGGAATGTAAACTTATGCAACCACTGTGAAAAGCAGTATTTGGAGAATCCTTAAAAAACTCAAAAATGAGAAACGATCTATCATCCGCTTATTTCTCTTATTCTATGGGGGGGAATTAAGAAAGTCTCTTTGTATTAAAACCTTTGCCAGCACCAAGAAGTAAGCTTCGTTAGGAATCATTTAAAAATAGTTGTTACTAAGTAGGATCCACAGAGGGGGCTGATGGTCTGCAGCAATCTGAGGCATTTCTTCCCTTCAATGCTCAGAGGAGTCATTCCTTCTGCCGGCACTTTCTGTACATCCTACCTTCACTGCAAAAGCTGGCATTTCTCTTTCTCAGCCATTAAGTTTGGTGATACTCTGGCTGTTGGAACATACAAATCCTTTCCATTAGTTAGTTTAGATTTGGGTTGCAAAGGTTTTGGACAAAAAGTTTTCATATCTATCTATACCCCCTTTTTTATTAGGTGTTTAGTTTTGACCCATGAGTCTCAAAAAAGCAGTGTTTTATACATACCTATTAGGGGTGAATCAAGGCACAGATTTCATCAAGTTCACCCATGCTGTTTGCTGTTTTGGGTTACTGTATTGTGATTAACTTGGGAAATAAAAGTTCTATTTTAGTTATACAATCATTCTATAGGTGAAAGAGATTGTACCAGGTGATACTATATGGACAGCAAAATTATAGAGAAACATTTTGTTTATACCAATCCCAAAGTAATTGTTATACAGATTTAGTTAAAGCTAATGTGGACAAGAGCAATGTATATCACCAATTAACTCAATGTCCAGCTGGGTAGATTGGAGCCAGCGTTATAGAGGTATTCTTCTTGTAAAATCAGTAAAACTGCCTTCTTTATTGACTAATTGGACATAGAAACTCTGAAAAAGGATTATTTTTCTATTCAGAACCAAATAATAATGCTAAAGTCTCCTTAAACTATGCACTTAAACAAAATATATAATACAGGAGAGCACTGATATCAACAATGGATTATCCTACCTAAGGGAATATGTTGGCCAGGGGATCCAAGCCCCCACAAATGGTAAAGGCTCCTTGCCTCCTAACTTGGATATCTGCAGGAAGAGAGAGCGACGATAAGGCCCCTGTTGAAGACCTGATACCAACATGGAAAAGATGTATGGAGACTGCACTTGCAAGGTCAATACAGATGTTCTCATGGAATGCCAGAGAGTGTTACCCAAAGACCACTAAACCAATAAAGCAAATATAGGTAAAGCAAATATAGGTCTCAATAAAGCAAGACTCCTCCGTCAGCACCAGCTACACCTCAATCTGCCTGGAAATACTGTGCAGCATGGCAAGCCATATGTCTGTATATCCCACAACTAATTGGCTATTGCTCTCTCCCTTGGAAGAATAACTCACAGCTGATGTCACAAGCTTACATCCTCTAATGGTTTAGGAGATGTTATAAACCACACGAAGACCCTGCTATACTTAACAGAAGAATGTAGATCATGATTTGACATACCATCCAAACATCTGTTGCTATACCAAAGTAACCTACCATAACAATTAGTACTGTTTAAATACCCATATATCTTAATGTGTGTGCTTCATTAGTAGGATCAATAGGCTATATATTTATTATTGGTTTTTTAAATTTTAAAAAAAAACCAAATATCTAATTGCATGTGCTTCATTAGTAGGATCGGAGGGTTAAGCCTGGACAAGCTGGCAGCCATGAAAGAAAACAGCCAGAACTGACTTAGAGACCAGGGACATCAGCTCCAGAGAAAGTAGAGTGTTTTGTTTTCTCATCCACCTGTGCCCCTTTTCTATCCTAGGGAACAATCTGCGAAGAGGGGGCGTGTAGGAATGTAAGGGCTTCGATTGGGGTTAATGTGAAACTACAACAATATAAACAGACTGGACACTCATTTGATCAACTTGATGTGAACATAACAAGCCCCCCCTTTCAGATGGTGGGACCCATGAGCTGTGTGGGGTTTGGCACAACTTGCTTCAAATTTGGTTTTGATGAAGTTATGCTTGTACTTCACAAATTATCACTTATTTTAAAAAAATTGAAAACAAAACAAAAACAAAAAAGCAGAGAAAGATGCAGAAAACTTATGGGAGAATGCACTATCTGGGATGGGTAGGGTGGGGTGGGGGAAGAATGGGATATATGCCTGAACTGAATGTAAAATGATGTATGAAATACACAAAGCATCAATAAAAAAAATTAAATAAAAATAAACTCAAAAATGAGCCTACCACCTGACCCCGCCATACCATCCTTGGTATATACCCACAATACTCATGTCTATTGCAACGATGCATACACATGTATGTTATTGCAGTCCTCTTTACAATAGCAAGAAGTTGGAAGTAACCCAAATGCCTCATCTGATGTCTGGATAACAAATTGTGGTATATCTAACACAATGGAGTTCTATGCAGCAGTTAAAGAAAGAACATTCATGAATTTGCAGGTAAACGGATGGAACTCAAAGCCATTATGCTAAGTTGAAAGGTAATACTCAGTCCCCCCTAAAAAAACAAACAGGGAATGGTTTCCCTCATTTGGGTGATTTAGTACCAAATTCCCCAGTAAAAGGGCAAGCCTGAGTAACGTTAGTTGTTAATATTCTTTCTATCTGAAAACATCTGTGATGTTATATTGTGAATATATTAATGAGCCCTAGAATTTACTTCCCACTTACTTTCACACATGGTAATTTAGTGTATATGGGTGGGAAGGATATATCCAATATTTTAGAGTATTATAAATTTAAAGGGAAAAAAGTGAACTCATAAACATATATCAGAGATAACATAGAGTTTTATTCCTGGAGGACTAATTTCTGGTCATATATGGTATTTATATAGACATATTTGGAGCAATACAATGGGATGGNCCAATGGTCCCTGAGCACTGGGGAGGGGGGGTTAATATGCAGTCCTATCCAAGGACAACACCCCCTCTGCAGTACCTTATCTCTACGTTTTGGCCTCTCATGGCTTTCTTTGTTCATCATCCTCTGTTTCATGAGGAAATTTCAACTGGTGAAGTTGAGGATGCACTAGCATTTTCTCTCCCCCCTGCTCCTGTTAAGTTCCATGAACCGTAATACAGAGGTTCCATTGTAGGTATGTCACGTTAGTGCTGGGCAATTTCACAATATTTCTTTGTCGTGATCATATACAATTCTGTTATACTCTCCATTGTTCAAAAAAGAAGCTTCTATTATGAGTGATGACTAGTATACTTGTCCTGATGGAATGCAAGTGAGTCCCAGAAAGTCGGCATCTTAATCTAACAAGTATAATGAATTGTCTCAGAACTTGCTTTCCACCAATCAGGATGTCTCCAGCAAATCCCAACTGTTTTATGAGAATTTACAGCATGAGATTAGGAACACATAAGATTTTGAGTCATCCAAATGATGAAGAATTCATTGAAACACGCACTACATAACACACACACACACACACACACACATAAAGAGAGAAAGCACACAGAGATAATTATGGACAGATACTTCTATTATAAGATGCTAGCACGTAGGCTAAAATACATTCATCTGAAATGAAAAATCAGAGGCCTGGTGAGAGCACAAATTTTAGGAACTCATACTACTCTTGCGAAGGACCTGATTTAGTTTGTCACCCACCTACCACCCACTGCGCTCAAATCAACGGAGTACCCCATCTTCTCTTCTGGACTCTGCAGGCCACCTACCTGGGCATATACATATTTACAAATATACAGATAGTTAAAAAAAAAAAAAAAAACAGACTTAGAGAGATGGCTCAACAGCTCTGAGTTTGCAGCGTCCTTGCAGAGAATCTGAGTTCAGTTCCCGAGTCTAGGTCAGGAAGCTCAAAAATCCCTGTACTCCAGCTCCAGGGGATATGGCTCTGTGTCCTAGCCTTCTGGGTCATTGCACACTTGGGCACATTGGAACACCCACACACACACACCACACACACCACACACAACAAAAAAAGAAGTGCAATCTAAAATTTATCTCTAATTTTGCATCCGTATTTGGTTCTTAGAACCAGTAGAAATCCCACTATTCTGTTTTAAGATAACAATTTTAAAATAAATTAGAAATAATTTCAAGAAAATTGACAAATAATGACTAGCACAATATTACTATACGAGCATTCAGACATCCTTTTAACCACTGTAATAAAATAAAAATTGATAAAATATTTTATATTAGTTTCACAGCATTCATTAAGATCCTTAATGTTCTTATTCGTGCATTGGAAAAATTTTTTTAATTTTATTTATTTTTGTATGTGTATGAGTGTACTGTCTGCATGTCGGTTTGTGCACCCGTGTCGTGCAATGTCGCAGAGGTCAGAAGAGGGCGTCGGATTCCCTTGGAACTGGAGTTCTCCTGGAATTGAAGTTATAGACGGTTCTTAGCCGCCATGTGGGTGCTGGGGATCGAACCTGGGTCTTCTGCAAGAGCAATCGGTGCTCTTAACCGCTAGGCTATCTCTCCAGCCCCATGCATTGAAATTTTTAAAAGAGACTGATAAAAGATGAAAAACATGTACGGCAGAATGCATGTGCTCTGGTGGGATGGGGGGCAAGGAAGGGGTAATGGGTATAGATTTGATTGAGAAATATATGAAATGCACAAAGCTTCAATAAAATTTGGCTTTGAAAAAAATTCTTCTTCATGCTCAAAAACATGTAAACATAAGAAGTTCAGATTAAAAGTTTTTTTATTGCCCAGTGTGGTGGCTCAGGCCTTTAATCCTAGCACTTGGGAGGGGCAGGCAGGTGGATCTCTGTGAGTTTGAGGCCAGCCTGTTCTACATAGTAAGTTCCAGGACATCTGAGGCCACAGGGAGACCTGTCTCAAAAAGACAAAAAAAAAAAAAAAAAAAAAAAAAAAAAGGTTTTAACTACACTAGGAGGAAAATAATTGAATAATTGAAAGTAATGTAACAGATATATAATGTGTGGAATATATAGAAATATATCCTGCCATGATGAAAAAATATTCAAAGATTTTTTTTTTTTTGGTCTTTTTGAGACAGGGTCTCCCTGTAGTACCAGGTGGTTTGAAACTCACTCTATAGACCAAGCTGGCCTTGAACTCAGAAAGATCCACCCACCTCTGCCTCCTGAGTCCTGGGATTAAAGGCATGCACCACGACACTCAGCATCATAATACATATTTTGGGGAAAAAAGATCACTATTTACAATATGTACATTTAACACCTACAAACTGGTTGTTCTCAGAAAAATTTTGTATATTTTTTATTTAAACCGAATGCCACACATTTCAATATTCATTGAAGTATACACAAACAGAAGAAGAAAACAAAAAAATCAAAAGGTGGAAAAAATATAAAAATGGCAAGATATTAAACTACTAAGAATATTAATAATGGCAATGTAATGCTATGTTATGATTAGTTCAAATTTTTTTCTCTAATTTCACATTACTCTAAAGTATGAATATATACCCCCCATTCATATACATTAATTACAATGCCTGAAAGTAAGTGGTAAGTTAATTCTAGGGCTCATTAAGATAGTCACATTATAACATCACAGTTGCTTTCAGATAGAAAGGAATATAAAAGTAACATTGCTCAGGTTTTCTTTCAATTGGGGGATTTGGTACTAGCATCCACAAATGAGGGAAACCATTCCCCGTTTGTTTGCTTTGGGGGGGGCTGTGTTATTTTACTTAGAATATCCATTTACCTGCAAATCTCATGCTGTCATCTTTCTTTACCACTACATAGAACGCCATTGTGTAGATATACCACATTTTTGTTATCCACTCATCAGTTGAAAGGCATTTTGATTGCTTCCAAATCTTTGCTATTGTTAAAAGAGCTGCAATAAACATAGATGTGCATGTATCTTTGCAGTAGTATGAGTAGTATCTTGTGGGTATATACTCAGGAGTGGAATGGCTGGGTCAGGTGGTAGGCTCATTTTGAGTCTTTTTTTTTTTTTAATTTTTATTTATTTATTTCTGTAGAGGTTCTCCACACTGCTTTCCACAGTGGTTGTAGGAATTTACATTCCCACCAGCAGTGGATGACTGTTTCCCTTTCCCTTTCCCCACAACCTCTCCAGCATTTGGTGTCTTTTGTTTTCTTGATCTTAGCCAGTCTTATTGGAGTGAGATCATATCTTAGAGTGGTTTTAATTTGCATTTCCTTAATTATTAAAGATGTTGAACACTTTAAGATATTTCTCAGCTATCTTTACTTCATCATTGGTGAAGTCTCTGTTCAGCTCTTTACTCCATCTTTTGAGTGAGTCATTTGTTGTCTTCTTTGTTTTTGAGGAATTTATGTATTCTGGATGTTAATGCTCTGTCAGATCTACCACTAGTGAAGATTTCCTCCCACTCTGTGGGTTTTCTCTTGACTCCCTTAATTGTTTCTTTCCCTGTACAGAAGGTTTTGAGTTTGATGAGGTCCCATTTGTCAGCTGTTGACCTTATTTCCTGTGCAGCTGCTGTCTGATTTAGGAAGTCTTTTCCTATGTCTATGTCTAGTAGGTTGTTGCCAACTTTTTCTTCTATCACCTTCAGGGTTTCGGGTTTCAAACTGAGATATTTGATCCACTTGGAATTTATTTTTGTACAGGTCGAGAGGTAGGTATTTAATTGTATTCTTCTACAAATGGTGATCCAGTTTTGCCAGCACCATTTGTTGAAGATGCTATCCTTCCTCCATTGAGCATGTTTTGCTCCTTTGTCAAATACGAGGTGGCTGAAATTGTATGAGCTCAAGATTGTGTCTTCAATTTTGTTCCATTGTTCAAAGGGTCTGTTTTTGTGCCAGTGCCAGGCTTTCTTTATGACTATAGTCCTATAATATAGCTTAATGTCTGGGAAAGCAATTCCCCCTGTATTGCGCTTTTTACTCAGGGTTGCTTTGGCTATTTGGGGTCTTTTGTTTTTCCATATGAATTTAAGGATTTTTTTCCCAACTCTGTGAAGAAACTTATGGGGATTTTGACTGGGATTGCAATGAAAATGTATATCAATTTGGGTAAAATGAACATTTTTACTATATTAATTTTCTAATCTATGAGCATGAGAGGTCTTTCTATCTTTTGATGTCATTTTCAATTTCCTTCTTTCAGGGGTTTAAAATTTTGTTGTAGAGATCTTTGGTGTTTTTGGTTAGGCTTGTTCCCAGGTACTTTTTTGAGGCTATTGTGAGTGGGAAGGCTTCTTAAATTCCTTCTCCACTTGTTTATTGTCCATGTAAAGAAAGGATACTGATTTTTCTAGGTTAATTTTGTATCCTGCCACTTTATTGAAACTCTTAATCATTTCTAGGAGTTTTCTGGTGGAGTTTTTAGCATCCCTCAAGTAAACTATTTTATCATCTGCAAAAAGGGCTAGTTTAACTTCCTCTTTTTCTGCTTAGTACTCTTAATTTCCTTCTCTTGTCTTATTGCCCTAGCAAGTTTTTCAAGCACTGTGTTGAAGAGGAGTGGCGTTAGGGGACAGCCTGGAAGAATTCTTGCCTTTAAGGGGAATTTTTCTAATTTTCCTCCATTTAGGGTGATGTTGGCTGTGGGTATGTTGTTGTATATGGCTTTGATTATAATTAGGAATGTTCCCTTCAATCCAATTCCCTCTAGAACTTTAAAGATGAAGGGATGCTGTACTTTGTCACAGGCTTTTTCTGCATCAATTGTGATGATTGTGTGATTTTTGTCTTTCAGTCCACTTATGTGTTTTTACATTTATTGATTTATGCATGTTGAACCATCCCTGCATATCTGGTATGAATCAAACTTAATCATGATGGATGATCTTTTTAATGTTGGTTTGTATGTGATTTGCAAGTATTTTGCTGAGAATTTTTGCATCTATGTTCATTAATAGATGGGTCTATAGCTTTGTTTTTGCTTGTATCTTTGCCTGGTTTTGGTATTAGATTGATCCTGGCTTTATCGAAGGAATTTGGAAGAATTCCCTCTGTTTGTATCTTTCTGATCAGTTTGAGTAGTAATGGTTGTAGGACCTCTTTAAATGTTTTATAGAATTCTGCTGTGAACTATCTGGGCATGGGCTGTTCTTAGTTGGGAGATTTTTTATTTTGTCTTCAATTTCCTCAAATGTTATGGGTCTGTTTAAAATGTCAGCCTCTTCTTGATTAAACTTTGTTGGTTCCCAGGATTCCAGGTATTCATCCATTTCTCTTAGGTTATCAAACTTAGTATAGATTTTTGAAGTATCCTCCTATGATTGTCTAGATCTTTTCTTTATCTGTTGTGATGTTTCCCTTTTCATCACAAATAATTTAATTTGGAGTAATTTTAATGTGATGTGATTTGTTGTGATGTTTAATGTGAGGTAATTTGTTGTGATGTTTAATGTGAGGTAATTTGTTGTGATGTTTCCCTTTTCATCACGAATAATTTTAATTTCTTTCTTTTGGTTAAACTGGGCTAGAGGTCTGTTTATCTTGTTTATCCATTCAAAGAACCAGCTTTTAGATTCATTAATTTTTTGTATTGTTTTCTTTGTTGCTATTTCATTATTTCTCCTCTGCTTTTTGTTATTTCTTCTTGTCTGTTTAGTATCCATTTGTTGTTGTCTCTCAAGATTTTTTAGCTATAGTATTGGATCATTTATTTGTTCCTTTTCTTTTCTTTTTTTTTTAATGTGGGCACTTAGGGCTATAAATTTCCCTCTTAGGACTGCTTTTAAAGTATCCCACAGGTTTTGTTGTGTTGTATTGTCTTCTTTTTTGTTTAGTTCCATGAATACTTTTATTTCATTTTTATTTCTTCTCTGACACATTCATTATTCAGGATTGTGTTGTTTAGTCTCCATGTGTTCTTATAGCTAGCCTGGCTTATTCTGGTGTTATTATTGAGCTTTATTCTACTGTGGTCTGATAGAATTCATGAGGTTATTTCAATCTTTTTATATTTGTTGAGGTTTCTTTTGTGTTCCACTATGTGGTCAAATTTGTAGCATGTTCTATGGCGTGCTGAATAGAAAGTGTTTTTTCTGGTGATTGGGTGAAATATTCAGTAGATGTCTGTGAGGTGTATTTGTTGTATTGTATTGTTTTGCATTGTTCAGTTCCAATGTCTCTCCATTTATTTTTTGTCCAGTTGATCTATCCAAGGGGCTCATCGTGGTATTGAAGTGCCCCACTATTAATGTGTTGGGATTAATCTGTGTCTTGAGGACATGCAGAATTGTGTTTATATAGTTCAGTGCACCTGAGTTTGGTCTATAACCATTTAGGATTGTGATGTCTTCCTGGTTAATTGTTCCTTTGATAAGGATGTAATGGCCCTCTTTGTCTCCTGGTTGACTTTACTCTGAGGTCTATTTTGTATGATATTAGAATAGCAAATCCTGCTTGCTTTTTGGTACCATTTGCTTAGAATACTTTTTTCCATCCTTTCACTTTGAGCTGGTGTCTATCCTTGAGGGCGAGTTGGATTTCTTGTAGGCAGCATATAGATGGATTCTGTTACCTAATCCATTCTCCCAGTCTATGTCTTTTGACTGAGGAGTTTAGATCATTGTTATTTAATGTCATTATTGAGAGATGTGTGTTGCTTCCTTTCAACTTATTCTTGGTTTGCATTCTTGGTCTAGGTTTATATTTATACTGTATGCTTTTATTAGTTTCTCTCTTTAGTTGATTGGGATAGTTGCTCCTTTCCTCTATTTTCGGATTGTTTAGAGTATTTGTTTATGTCATGAAAGATTTTTCTTTGTCCTTCAACTATAATTGACATTTTTGCTGGGTATAGTAATCTGGGTTGGCATCTGAAGTCCTTTAGCACTGGGAATACCTTGGTCCACATTCTTCTGACTTTCATAGTTTGCACTGAGAAGTCAGCTGTAATTCTGATGGGTTTCCCTTTATATGTAGTTTGTTGTTTGTTCTCTTTTGGCTTTCAGTATTTTGTCTTTGTTTTGAGCATCTAGCATTTTAACTATGGTATGGTGTGGGGAGTTTCTTTTCCAGTATTGTTTATTTGGTTTTATTTTTTTTAATGTGCATCTTGTGTTTGTGTAGGTTTGTCTTTTTACATTTTGGGAAATTTTTCTTCTATTATCCTGTTGAAGATCTGAACAATACTGTAGTTTTGGGATTCTTCTCCTTCCTCTATCACTAAGATGTGGAGATTTGGTCTTTTCATAGTATCCCCTATTTCCTGCTTATTCCACTCTTGTTTGTTTGTTTGTTTGTTTGTTTTTCATAGTATTCACTTGAGCATTTTTAGATATTCTATGTTGTCCTGCATGTCTGACATTCTGTTTTCTGCTTCATCCATTCTGCTTCTGAGGCTTTCTCCCATCCTTTCCTGTTGATTGGATGAATGTTCAATTTCCTTTTTCATTTCTTCTGTGATTTCTTTAGTATTTCTATTTCCTTTTGGAATTTATCATTCTCTGCTTGTAGCTCCTTGCTTTGCTGATATCCATTTTTCATTTCAATCTGGGGTCTTTTCAGTGTTTCCACTTCCTTCCAGAGTTTGTGTTTCTTTTCCTCTAGTTCTTTTTTGGCATCTCTGTTTCTCTTCCTCTAGTTCTTTTCAGAGTTTGTGTTTCTTTTTATCTAGTTTTTTTCAGAGCTTGTCATTCTTTCCCTCTAGTTCTTTCCAGTGTTTATCATTCTTCTAAGTCTTTCCTGAGTTTTTCATTTTCTCCCCTTTGTTCTCTGATTTGTTCTTTTTAGTCTTTTATTTCTTTGCATATGTCTACAATTGTTCTTCTAAGTTCTGTGTCTTGGTTTCCTTCCAAGGAGATCTCATTGTAGGAATCTTCTCTTGGACTGGTATAGTTTGGTATAGATTTATTATGAGCTTTTCTCATATTGCTTTTTTAGTTGTGTTCTTGGCATATGCATTTGTTTTTGTTTGTTTGGGTTTTTGGATTCTGGTGCCTCGACATTGGCAGTGCAGACTACATTCACTAACACTCTGCCTGGTAGATAGTCCACACCACAGCACCACAGCTTGAGCAGGGGAGCTAGGCTTTGTACCCTGTTGACCTGCTGTGCACCTGTGGCCCTCTCTAGGTGCACCCATGCCTTGGTGCTCTCTGGAACCTGAGCTGGGAGGTTCTGTTTGTGGGTGTGGGGTCCCTAAGGGTCAAGGTAGTTCTGCCTTACTTGCACAGTGCTGAGTCCATGCCAGCACTCTCTGGACCCCCAAAACTTTGGTATTTTAATATGTGCTTTATTTTTTATTTTTATCCTATATTACATATTTTAATATGACCATGATTTTTACAAAATTCCATTTTTGTAGCTGAATATTAAACGTGACAATATCATGATGTCATCGCAGGTTACCTTTTTTTTTTTTTTTTTTGGTCTTTTCGAGACAGGGTCTCTCCGTAGCCCCAGCTGTCCTGGAACTCACTGTGTAGACCAGGCTGGCCTTGAACTCACAAAGATCCGCCTGCCTCTGCCTCCCAAGTGCTAGGATTAAAGGTGTGTGCCACCACACCCAACACAGGTTACCTTTTTAAAAAATATGTTTTCTTCAATTCATGTCATAATATGCATTAAAAAAATTAATATAATTTTTAAAATTATGATTGTAAATTAAGACAACATGGAAGTTACTGTTGTAGTTTAAGTGTCAGAGTTGCATGCATGCCTGATGTCCTGAGTCTGTTCTGAAATTCAATAACAAAGACATGGTGATTTATGTTTATTACCCAAGTAATCAAGAGTGGAGGAAGAAAGATCAAGATTTAAAGATAATTCTTGGGTAAATAGACAGTCAAGGCCAACCTGGGCTACATGAGACCCCATCTCCAAGAAATGAAAGTACTTCATATGAAAAATATGCATCCATTACTTTTCAGAACCTATTTAAAAGGCTTAGCATTTGTGGAGTTCAAAGTAGGGTAAAAAGTTTTATTTACTATTCATCTTCAGATTACAGAATCTGAACATAAGTACCAAATAAATGGTGGTTTACTAGTGTTAGTATGAGAAATAATAAAATGAATTAACTCTTGAATATAGTAAAAAAAAAAAAAGAAGAAGAAAGCAGTTATTTCCATATTTAGCAGCATTTCTTCCTCATTGTTGTGTCCTCCTCCAGACTTCTTCTTTTGTTCTTCTCATCCTTCTTAGTGTGAATGACATTAGGTTGATAAATTTGTCAGGTTTGATCTCAGTCCACGGAGCACTTAATCTTCCTGTGCTTGTTTCATACTCTGTTGTTTGCTCCTGGAATACTGCAAAGCCAGCTCCATGCAGTCTTCTGCCATCTTCTGTCCTTTACACGCTCACACTTTCTACCACACCTGTCTCCCAAAGCAATTGTCAGTCTGTATTCTGAGCCTATAGGGTAATTTGTATTTAGTAGTATTTTTATAAAGCATGTTATTGGACACATATTCTATTTTTAATGAGGCTTTTACCATTCAGCATGATTATTTGGAAATTCATCCAAGGGTTGCATGTATTGTTTACTATACCTTAGTTCAGAGTTGTAAGTTTTCTTGTGAATATAACAGAATTTGTTGCTAGCAAACACTTAAATTCTGGTTTTGTACTATTACAAATAAAGCATGATAAACATTCATAACCCAGTCATTGTATGGATATATATTTTCATTCCTGATTGTTAAGTACCTAGAAGTGGATTCATGTAGGTTGTACAATGACTTTTCTTAGAAATTATCAGGTGTCCTTTGTGATTGCACTGTGTTGCATTACCATCAGAGACTAATGCAAATTGACATTTTTCTCATATCTTTCTAGCATAAAATCAGTTTTCTAACATTTAGGGAGACTAAATGTGCAGTCACCATTGCTGTTTTAAAACTATTTTAGATATTATTTTATTTTACATGTATGACTATATTGCATGAATGTGTATAAGTGCACCCACATCCTGCAATACCCACAGAGGTTAGGAGAATGTTTCATATCTTGTATAACTGGAGTCCTAGACAGTTGTCAGCTGCTGTGTCGGTGTTGGGAACCAAAACCAGTCCTCTGCAAGAGTAGACAGAACTCTTAAGTACCAACTATCTCTTTGGGCTCTCCATTGTGGTTGTAACACACAATGATAGGTGATGTTTAATATCTTTTCATGTACTTATTTGCTAATAAAACATATGCTTGAAGCTTCAAGTTTCATAAAACCCAATTTGCCATTTCTTTTCCCTTTATTGTGGGTGTTCAATGCCATACTGAATAAATGCTTCCTTATCTCAATGGCATAAGTATTCGCTAAGCTTGTAGTATAATATTCTACATTGAGTTCAGATGCTGTTATAGTAAATGGTATAGACTCAAGGATTTTGTGTATGGTTATATATGTGATTTACAAATAATTCTGTTGTTTAAAGGAGCAATCTTCTCTTTTCCCTTGGTTTCTGATGGTAATCTAAGAATATCTATGTTTAGTGTCAATGCTGGCTCAACAGATCCTAGTGTGGAGGATGCCACTTGCTTTGGATGGGCCATACCACCAATGTGATTTGGGATGGAAGCTTTTAGCCCATGTGATATCAGGTCAACTGAATACTGAAGTTAAACAAAATGGCAACCAAGCATCCAATTACATATTCAGTGAAAGATATCAGAATAATGTCCCTTGACCAACTAGACAGCAGAAGCTACTTGTCTCTTTCTTATAAGAAAGCTTTCTTATAATCTCTTGGCTAATTTTATACTGTATTCTTTTTCTTAGAGCATAATAACTTTCAGGGTATCCTGAGTCCATCTCATGCAAACAAACTTGTGGTGATATTGGGAGCACCTTTTTTATTTTTTTATTTATTTTTTATGTGTATGAGTTTATGGTCTGCATGTAGGTTGGTGCACCTGCATCCTACAATGCTGCATAGGTCAGATGAGGGCATTGGATTCCCCTGGAAATGGAATTGAAGATGGATCTTAGCAGCCATGTGAGTGCTGGGAGTTGAACCCAGGTCCTCTGCAAGAGCAGTCAGTGCTCTTAACTGCTGAGCCATCTCTCCAGCCCTGGGAACACCTTTTAACAACCCTCTTATGATTGTGGTCAGAAGTGAGCAGAATAGTGCAGACCGTACCCTCTATCAGTATGCTTGGCTCCAAGTTCCTTGATTTATGGAAATCCATTGAACTAGTACCACTAGTTTAATAAAAATGGCTGCAACTTTGTCAAACATTTGTAATCCTTATTTGTATGTGTTTCTATGTAATAACCGGAAATTCTATTGAATTTAACTTTATCAATTGTGGACAATATTTATTTCTTCAATTTTATAAGAATTAATATCAGCAAGAGTTGGTCTTGTTTTTGTTACTGTTTTTGTTGTTTTTCTTATCTATCTATCTATCTATCTATCTATCTATCTATCTATCATCTATCTATCTATCATCTATCTATGATTGTATTGCCTGCAGGTAGGTAGGTGCATCCATGTTGTGCAACCATGGATGTCAAAAGAGGGTATCAGATCCCCTGAAACTAAAGTTAAAGACAGTGGTTAGCCAGCATGTGGGTGCTAATCAAACCTGAGTCCTCTTCAAAAGCAGACCTTGCTTTCAACACCTGAGCCATCTCTCCCTCTTTGTCACTGTTTAAGGTAAGGAAGTTAAAAATTGTTCATTTATAACTAAATCTAGGATCAATTCATTCCCATATGCAACTTATTATCAATTTATAAGGAAAATTCTCCAAATCTTTACTAAATTAAGAGCTTGTAAAGAAACTTGAGGGATAATTGACATTTTAAAATTATATCATTTGACTAATAAACTTTAAATTCTCTCTCATTTATCTGAGGACTATACTTTCTCCTGTTTTCTTTTTATGGTTTATGGCTTTAAGTTTAGAGGTCTTGTACATTTTTGTTCAAATTTATAAGTCTGATAGATTTTTATTATATTATGGCTGGTTATCTTAAATTTCATTTTGTGATTATTGCTGATAATTATTCTATTTTAAAATATTCTTATTTTACAACAGGTGTAAATGTATCTGCTTGTTCTATTAGATTTTGAGTAAATTTATTATAGGGAATTTTGGGGTTATTTCAATTATAATTATTCTCTTACCCTTCTAAATTCTTCTTTGGCTCATGGATTATTAAAAAAAAGCCATTCTTCAGTTTAAACCTGTTTGTGAATTTTCATGATATTGATTTAAAATTTAATTTAATAATGGTGAGATATTGTACTTTTTCTAATTTATTTCTACTTTGGCTCCAGGGGCAGAGGTCTTCTTCAGGTCTTTTTCTGGCTCAGATTCTCTGCAGACTGGCATAGCACAAATGCACTCCCCATGGCCTGTACTGCCTCCATTTCCTCCCTGGCTGTGCATTTGGCGTTCTCTGGGTCTTTACCTTCTCAAACATGCCTCCATTTCTACCTCTTAGACTTAGTCTGTGCTAAACTGCACTTCTGCTCCCTGGATGTTTTCCTTGGCTTCTTCCATCTGTTTCATTTCTTTTAGGAATCATGGGATTCTCTTACCTGTGTCCATGTTGTAGAAAATAATTGGTAATTTAAAATATATTTTATCAAGATTTTGTGTTTCTGAATAGTCAACCCAGCTCTCTTTGTTCATTTTCTTTAAAGGAAGAAGATATATTGTTATATAGACCCAAGGGGGAAAACTTAGTATTATTATTTAACTACATTAACATAATATCTACCTACTTTCCATATAATTATGGTTATATCCATAGACAAGATCCTAATCAGTCTTAGTCAGAGAAGCCTCTCTTTGCAGTGAATGACATTGAATGCAGAGAATCACGGCCTCTCAGGTTCCTAAGAATAAGTGACAACTGAAGGTCCAGGCATGAATACATTTGTAGAAGCACCACCAGAGCTCAGCAATCACTGCAGAAGCTGATGAAGAAAGAGCACAAGAGCCAGAAAAGAGAGACAAGGGCAGCAATATGCCTTTCTGTGGATAAAATACAAACATTGAAATCATTAACTCACAGCTGTTACATTTACCAGGACTGGTCCTATCCAAGACTGGTCATGTCAACAATCAGTCATGACAGGAGAGATCCTGATGGAGCTCTTTATCTTACTTCTAATGTATGGGGTTTTGATAACTCTGAGAGATAGGGACCCATCAGTGGTCTGTTGTACACACTCTGCTGAGCCCATGCTGTACCAATGGATAGGTCCAAATCTATGTTATACAATGGCTTTGGATAAACCCAGTGGCTCCCTATTTAAAAAAAAAAAAACAAATATGACAGACATTTCTGGAAATAGCACGTAGTAAGAAAATAGTGTTGGTCAAAGATGGTGGAAGTAGCTGATAGTTTAAGGTGAGTTATGGGAGTCTATACCTATCAATTAACATATTTTAGATTTACATCATAGGAAAACATGACTCCATCTTGGAAAGGAGTGGAGAAGAGAAGAGAATGAAGAGAAAAGGACAAGAATGGAGAGGAGAAAGAGAAAAATTAGGAAAAGAAATAAAATAAAACTGAAAACATAACTAAGAAGTGCATGGGCACAGACAAATTCAGAGAATGGTAAGAGTGTTGGAGCTGACAGGATTTCTCTTGGGGTAACTTCAAGTTTCTAGACTGCTGTACCTTTAACTTCATAGTTTCTTGTGCAGATTAGAAAGCTTCTTATAGTTTCTCTAAAGTTCTCATCAATCTAAAAAAAAAAAACAAAAACAGTTGCCATTTCAGATTGTCTTCATAGCCATGACCTTGTTCCAATTAGCCAGTGAAGATCAGTCTTATGCCAGACTGATCCCCCTCTGTTCAGAACACAGAACACACTTCTTTGATTGGTTATAATGTGTTATAGAAAGGAATGATATTTGGCTTTGATTTGTTGCTACCCTCTTCTATTGACTTAATGCCAAGGTATTTTTTTATATATTTTTCCTCAGAATTTTGTTAGGCAAGAAGCACTAGCATACCTAATGTGAAAATATTAATATAAGGAATTTTCAGTCACAATAATTTATCGAGAAACACCAACTTCAGATTTAGATATGTGCTATAGTTTTATTCTATTAAGTATTCGAGAGCTGAATGCATATGACAAATATCTTTAATCTGAACTTTCAAAACATGCATAACCCCTTGAAATTAGTAGTTTATGATGCTGATACTGACACTGTCTTGACTTTGCTAAAGGGAACTGTACTTCAGTGATAAGAAGAAAATGTATGTTTGCCTTTGGAAGGCTTATCATGTTTCCAAATCATGATTACTAGTTGGCAGGACAATATAACACCATAACACTGAGACATATGCAAAGAAGGCTGAATTTGAAATATGAATCTTCTGCTGGTGCAAGAGATGAAGATGACAGTTATAATCTCTTTAGATTCATAATTTACCAAGTGGTAGGCAGGTTAGCAGTGATTGATCATCCTGTGGCAGGGTGTTAGTAACATAAAAATCATTTTATTACATTACACAAATGTGAAGTTTTAAAGTTTTAGAGTGTTCTTATCTCTCCTCTAAGCAATTCTTAGGGACAAATTTACTTCTTGAAACTGAATGCTCACAAAAGCACGCGTACTGTCATATACCCAGTTCCAGGAGTTTATCATGGTGTATCTTGGCTCTGTGCAGGGATTGCCAATGTCTGTGTGGTATGAGAATACGCATTCATTGCAGAATGAAGAATCACAAAGAACTATGGCTTTTGCTACCAAATAAGGGAAGGAAATTTGTCACTGCCTCTCTATTCAACAAATAACACATTGAGATGGGATTATTCAAGGCACACAGGGTCAGAAAGCCTGAACTCACTCCTTGTAATAAAAGGAATACTGTGCTCTATCACAGCAAGGGGTGTTTTCTGTTCAATACCTCTAGAAAAGACATATAAAGAGGCAAGACACTGTAGATGGAGCAATCCCCACTATGGACATTTTATGGTTTATTCTTTTCGTTATTGTCATCCAGAGAAAACTTGTGAAGTGGATGTGCATTACACAACAGCAGAAATATCATCTTCAGAAATATGGAAGGCATTTATTTTTATTTCAGGTGCTGCCTTCTTATCTCTTATTCTTCTTCAAAGGAAAGTTTTGAGTTGTGCCTGTAGGGCAGGTGAGTGCTGAGCAGTCACTCACTGAGGATACCATTTTTCAAACTTGCACCATTCTACAATCCTGCTCATCAGGGACCTGGCTGAATAGAAATTCAGAAGGGCAAGACCAATGTTCTGCAGAAGCTTACACAGTGTCATTATCCTCATGACATTTCTCCATCTCAAGGGAACCAAGTTATTACTCAGACTATGCCTGAGTCTGCAAAAGGGAGTTTGTTTTCACATAGGTTTGTGTAACTTAAAGTGCAATTTTTGTGTGAAGATGGTTCATTTGTGGCATGTGGTAGAATATAAACTAGAAGACATTTTTTCAGAGTCGAAAAAGGAATCTCATGGGGATACTTATCAAAACAAGATACAGATCCCACATCAGCTGAGGAGAGAAGTGGCTCATAGGAGCTTCTCCATGCTCTGGAGAGTAACACAATCATCTTTGGTTCCTTATTCTAGGTTTGGTCAGTGTGAAACTGATTGATTACATGGAGCGTCAGGCTAGATAGTGACTGTGTAAGATTGTTGGAAGACTTTTCAGATTTATTTTTCTTTGCAGAGTTCTGGTCCTGCTGAAAAAATTGCATACCATCTAGAGAATTCAAAGCTATTTGCATCAGTTTACCTCCCAAATGTCCCATTGGCCTACTGGCTAATACTTTGGTTGTCAGCTTGGACATTATTGAAATGTAGTAGAAAACTTTGAGGAGGGCTGGCCTAGTGGAAGGAAATCATGTCACTCAGAGTATGCCTTTGGGGTCCATGCTCTTCTCTCTCTCTCTCTCTCTCTCTCTCTCTCTCTCTCTCTCTCTCTCTCTCTCTCTCTCTCTCTCTCTCCTTCCCTCCCTCTCTTTCTCCCTCCTTCTCCTTGAAGCCATAAGGTAGCAGTTTCCTCAGAACTACAACAACACCCACAGCAGTAGGACCAAGAAAGCATTTACTGAAACCTCTGTAATCATTACCCAAATAAATCATTCCACTCTACACATAGTATGCATCAGGTATTTTGTCACAACAAGAGGCTAACACATTTCAGAACAATCCTGGTCACGTCACAGCAATAAATTCATAACATGCACCTTAGTCTTATCACCCTAACACTAACCGTCCTACACATATGTGAGATACTGGCGAATAACAGATATAATCAGGGTTCCCTAGAGGAAAGGAATAAAATGACCATATAGTACAAGGAGATCTAATAGATTGCTTATTTGATAGAGTAATCTAATAATGACTGTCTACACGCTGGAGAGGCTGGGAACTTGTTAGATTCTCAGGGCATGGAGCAGTTCCAAGTTGGAGCTGAAAGCTTAGAGGAGTTCTGGGAAGCTGGTGGCTTTCAGGGCATGTTAGAACACTAAAGAAACAGCATCCTGATATCAGGGAAGATAACTTCAGCAGCAGCAACAATAGGGTATTCATCAGCTAGGAATAAAGGCAGCTAGGCAGAAGCAGCCCTATTTTGCCTCAGACCTCTACATCTAAGGTACTGCTAAGGGGTGCAGCTTATTCTGAGGGAGACTCTCCCTCCATCTAGTCCTTCCAGGAAATAACATCACAGGACTGCCCAAAGGGGTTTCTCTTAGGTGAGTCTAAATCTGTATTTAAAGCCAACATTAATCATCACAGCTTCTTACCTCATGTACAAATATCTCACACAGATACACCAGAGACCACCACATTTCATTTGAAACTTCTTAACCTCCTTCTGGTTTACCATTGAGACTAGAAACTGAAGTTTCTTTGCAGTTAATGCACAGTTGTTTGGAGGACCATGCACACTGCTATGTATTATAGTAGATTCCTTTCTTCTTGTTTCACTTTAAAAGCATAATTTGTTTATTATTATTTATTTTTATGTGTATGAGTGTATTGCCTGCATGTAAGTGCAGCTGTGTCATGCAATGCCGGTGGAGGTCAGAAGAGGGCTTCAGATCCCCTGGAATTGGATTTAAAGACAATTGTTAGCTATCACGTGAGTGCTGAAAAAGAAGCCTGCATCCTTTATAAGAGCAGTCCTTAGCCACTGAGCCATCTGGCCATCTGCCTTGTTTCACTTTTTAACAAAAAGATCTAATCCATAAATTTAGTAAGACAAAAATGACAGTGATTATGCAAATAAATGTTCATTTGGCCCTTCTGCCTTTGTGACTTCAGAGAAAGAGAGAATATGAACCTTGGACTTCACTCCCAGTATCTCTGCACTTCCTTTTTCCCTGACAGTTTGCCTCACTCTTTCTTCTTTGGTCATATTACTGTGTTTTGCAGAGAATTTTCCTTCTGGCTAGAACAGCATAAGCTTGCTCAACAACAGCACATCATGGCAGCCATCTCAGCGCCCTACCTCCTCCCCTGCCCCGTGGACCTGAGATGGACCAAAGAACAGACACTCCAAAAACTTCAAAAAAAAAAAGTGTTTAGCGAGTTGAATGAGTTTTTCTACAGAGCGAATGGGGGAAATCATCGCTTACAGGGTTCTTTTGCCTCTCCCCCTTCCTGTTCCCCAGGCAGGGATACCCATGAGTTCTGCCCAACCTGGCGCCAGTGTGTGAGAGAGAGAGCCACCCACGAACACTCCTTCCTTATGAGCATGCAGCCCCTCCCCCTAGGTGAACTGGCTGTTTGGGAGAGGTCGCTGGATTCCTGGCTCCTCCTCTCCATAGGCCTATGATGGCCAGGGTCAGTCCATTTGGAAGAAAGTGTAATTTATGCCACACCTTGATATTCCCCTAACACAGGAAGCATACTAATATTTCAGACTTTTTAATTTTTTATTGTTATTAACTTTTTCCATAAATCATACATCATTTTTCAATCGAATTTAGAGTCACTTCCCTTTCCATGTCCCCCACCCACCTGTGTCCCTGTACCATACATGTCTTGCATCTTTTTCTGAGTCTTTCCAGTTTTTTTACAGTTCTTCTGTTGTTATTCTCTCTAACTTGTATTATTTCAATACTTGTATGAATATATACATAGTTTTATATATATATATATATATACATATATATATATATGTATATATATACATAAAATATATACATACATACCCATATCACCTGAATTGGAGAATTTTTTTTTTTTTTTTTGCTAAAAGATATCATGTTTTCCTTAAGGAAGTGTTTGAAGATTCCTCCTTGGAAAGCTCAAACAGCCATCAATCCCACCCTTGTGCTCCACACTGGGGTCTTTCCCTCCCGGGCTGTATCATGGAGGCCAGTGCAGGGGGATAGTTCAGATTTTTTTATCTTCCTTCCTTCTTTCCCCCATTTCACTGGAAACTACTTAGGAATTTTTAGCCAATGAAGTTATAGAAGAAGCCATGTAAATAGCAGAATAAAAGACAGGTAGCATAAAAGGAAAATCCGGTTGAGAAGTATAGATTAAGACATTTTCCTGGTAAAATAAAGGAATTATGAGTACCCCTACACTAACCTTTGAGAAGAGAAAGAATCTGATGTGTGTAACTCGAATGGAGGTCACATAGTCATACATGTTAAGGAAGATCACCGAGTAGCTGGAGATAAAATTAAGAGCAAAAGGTTCAGAAACTGCAGAGAGAAAAATATCCAGAAGAAAAGGGCAGTTTAGAGTTTCACATGATGACTTAAATGAATCCTTTTAAGTTTGTAAATCATTTAGAGACAACAATATAACAAGAAGTAGCTGACATAACCTGACAGGGCATAGGGTGATATTGAAAAAGCTGTAAACCATTATTACATCTTGATAGTCTTAGCTGGAGCAGTGCTACAGGTAAGTTTGGGTATGATTGAGTTAGTGCGAAAACTACAGAAAAGAAATACACTTTCCTGCTGCAAAACTCAAATGAGAATAAAATTGATTGTACTTATAAGAATAGAGAATAGGCTGGAGAAATGGCTCAGTGATTAAAAAGAGTGATTGCTCTTACAGAGGACCCAGATTTGATTCCCAGCAGCCATGGCAGCTAAAAACTGTCCATAACTCCAGTTCCAGGGGATCCAGCAAACTCTCTGGCCTGTGCTAGCATTGCATGACATGGGTATATTTAAATACATTCAAGCAATATACTCATGCACATAAAATAAAAATGTTAAATCAAATATTAAAAAAAAGAATGGAAGTTAATGCAGAATTAGAAGAGTAGATAGGTCATACGAAGGACAATTTTAAAAGGGTGTGTTTATTTTTTCAGAGAAATTATTTTGAAAATGTGTTATTGCCAACAAGGATGATTAGAAGTACTAAGTGTGTCCATGCATTCACACATACATGTTTGGGAATGATAGGTCTTCTGATTCTGTGAGGAAATCTGTAAGTTGTTAAAGAAATTTGACATGCAAACATTTTTAAATTTACCTATTTAGCCGGGAGTGGTGGTGCATGCCTTTAATCCTAGCACTTGGGAGGCAGAGGCAGGTGAATCTTTGTGAGTTCAAGGCCAGCCTGGTCTATATAGCGAGTCCCAGGACAGCCAGAGCTACAGGAAGACCCTGTCTCAAAAAGACCAAAAGAAAAAAAATTATCTATTTAATGTAGTGTTTTCTCAAATTTAGCTAGCCTTGAAATCCCCTCTCAACAATACCAATTAATAGAATAGATTTTATTTTTATTCCTTCAATAATCACTTTCCATTACATAACAGGGATTACCATTTCTTTCTACTACAGCTTTCTAATCAGTCTTTCACCCTCCCATAATTATTTTTAGTCTCTATGTACTTGGTGCAAAACCCAAATTGACATACATTGTGTTTTAGCAGACTTTTTATAGACAATGTTTATGTTTATAGAAAAATTATATATGTGTGTATGTTTTCATATCTATACACATGTATATGTGGGTGAATGTGCCTGAGCAGGTGTGTGATTAGATATGGATATCAAAAATATTCTTTAATTGCTCTCCACCTTATTTTGGAGGGTCTTTCCTTGAACCTGGAACTCAATGATTGGGCTAGACTAGCTGTCCATTCAACTTCAGGATTGGCATCCATATTTCCCATGTATGAATTATATATCTATAATGGAACCTGTATACCTAAGGCTCATGGAACATAGTAGAATACAGTAAAGAGAATACAAATGCATCTTTCAACTCTCAACAGTGAAACTTCCTCATGGAACAGAAGGCAATGAATGCAAAAGGCCACAACTGGCCAAAGTGGAGAGAATATGGGTCCCCGGAAAGGACACTTGAATTAAATTTCATTTATCCAGGGCTCCATGACCATTGGGGAAGAGGGGGTAGAAAGATTGTACTAGTCAGGGGATGAGGTTCATGACTGTAAGGAAACAGAATCTTACAGGCTCCTCCAACTTTGCTCATATGAACTTATATCAGTGGTGACAGCATGCACAAGACCCTTGCAAACTCAGACAAAAAAAAAAACAAAACATAAAACTGAGGAAATGGGTAGGAGATCACAACTCTGTCAAGGAACTATTGGAAGATGATTACTACTGGTTGAGGGAGAGTTGATCTTCTTTAAAGGAGGAACTCTAGCTAGGCTGAGTAGAACATAGTGGATGAATTTGCACTGAGTGACATCTGAGCACAAAATATGACTGGATAGGCTTAACATATATGACAAAATTCATGAAGTCTTATGGGTGAGCAATGGGGGTTGAACGTAAAGAAGTGGGGCTAAATAGATGATATATGAAAACCACAAAAATTCATGAAGTCTTATGGGTGAGCAATGGGGGTTGAACGTAGAGAAGTGGGGCTAAATAGATGATATATGAAAACCACAAAAATTCAATTAAAATATATTATAAATAAAAGAATTATAAATATATTCCACCATGTCACTATGTCAAACTGTTTTTGTTTTATATTACCAGGTGCTAGGGATTGGAACTCCTGGGTGCATGATAAACATTTTAAAGACTGAGCTATCTCTGGATCACTGGGAATGTTTAAAAAATAATAACTTTATTCAAAATTACTTAAAATATTTTGATTAAAAAACTGACCTGTAATTTGCAAGTATTTGGAACAATAGCTAAGCCTGGCTTTAGATATAGAGTGAGTTCATCTTTCTCTGTATTGATGAACAAGTTGTTTAGGATATCTTTTGGGGGATAGTAAACACATGAAAAATTGTGAATTACATTCAGACTCCTAAAGTTTCATAGTGGCTGATAATCCATTATTTGAAAAAAGTCATGTGGCTGTTCCTAAAGATGACTGGGCCAAGAGTTATACTTGATAGACCATGGATCCATGCCATGAATATACAGTATTACTGAGAGAGGCTGAAGAATTATGCCTAATATTTAATTGCTATTAATGTGAATTTACAAATATACCACATACTGATGGAGCAGATATGACAGCCAACAGTTCTCATGACGCCAACGGTCATTTAAGAATCCAAGTGGCTTTTACAACCCTTAAATATTCTGTTTAGAAAGAACTACTGAATATAAATTTGTAAAGTTTACATCTCACTTTTTAGACTTGAGGGAGGATACACAACCATAGACGTAACCACCAAAAAGTTTTAATTTCAGAAGTTATTTATTTATGTATGCAACATTTCTAGCATTTAAAGCAGTTTGTAGAACATACAACACTCTTAATGAGGATGTATGTGCTCAAATGTCCTTAAATGACATTTGTAACTTCTTGTGAATTGATTTTTAAAATGAGAGAAAGTTCATATAGGGATTCTTCACTTTTTTATGGTCTGAAATTTTCATAGTTATGTGTTGAACTAAATGCTAACTAAACATTATAATTTTACAGTTCAAGTTCTATTCTGTCAACATCGTTTCACATACTACAGTTTATTGTATTTTAACACACTAAAAATTTAAGTATTTGAAAAAAGTTGTATACAAAAATCCAGGGATTATTCGTAAGAATGTTTCCAAAATGAACTCCACTCCTCAAGACATCCAGAATGGATGTGAGATAAAACATTTATTCTTGTAAAACCAATTTGCAGGCTGTTGTGCCTAAACATGAAGGATACTTGTACTCGTGGATTATCACCTATAGCTAAAAAATGGAAAAAAAAACTGAGAGAAATATGCAGGACAGTTATGGCAGAATGTATGATCTTGGTTGGGGTGGGGGTGGGGGGGAAGGGAAAGGGAAATATGCCTGAACTGAATTGGAAAATGATGTATGAAATGCACAAAGCATCAATAAAAAAAAAATGTTAAAAAAAAAACATTTATTCTTCAAAAGGCTTCTAAACTTCCCAATCTTTGCTGCTTTCTTCTCTGCCTGAGTGACAAAAGTATATAACTCCTGCCTTTCCAGGCTATAGATGGTAACTTACTATAGTTAAGATGGAACTCCCAGATGCTTACATCTCATGTCTCTAATTACCACTGTTCTATATTAAAACCAAGATCTTCACTACACAGGAAAAGAGAAAGCTGATCCTGGTGAGCTATGCATAACTAATCCTTTGGTGTATTTTTAGCCTTGTTAGCAGGTGCTAAGACTCCCTTCCTTTAGGCTCAAGATATCCTTAAATCAGGTGTCCTCCTTCTTTACATACTTTCTCTTCTTATTCAAATAAGTTCTTCTTTCTGACTTTTTCACACTCAGCTTCTTTGAAATTCTGCCTAATAATCATAAACAGGAGCCTTCTCCTTTGTTTAAGTAAGTCCCAAGAAAAATTCACCTACATTTATATTTTATGTTAAACCTTTTTGCCTTGATGTTTGACAATAAACTTTGTATTAGAAAGATCGCTCCATGAGGCTGCTGACCTCCAGACATGTTACTCCTTTGAAACCATATCAGTTTGCATAGTGGACTGAGGTTTCTGCCCACCTATAGGGCTTACTATTGTGTCCCCCAAAGGATACTGAAAGACAAAGTAGAGCCTATTGGACATTCAGATCAGCATACATATTTTGACCTCCAGGACCTTCAGAGCATCATGTTATGCTTTACTTGGACTTTCCAAGATACAAAATACACCAGTTTCATCCATCTCACAGTTGGAATCATCCAGAGCAGAACTTTCCAAGATAGCTCCCAAGGAAAGCAGGTAAGCAGGAGAACAGCATCCCACATTTAGCTATGGAAAGACATATTAGAATAAATGTCAAAAAAATTCTAGAAAACCAAAGAAGTGACTACTAACACTATGCACCATGGTCCTTAGTGATGAAATAAGCCCTGAATAGAAAAAAATAGAATGATGCTAACTATTGTGTAGCATGATGTGTTCTATATTTACAGAGAGATACCTTGACATGGAATGTTTGGCTTCTGGATTAACACGGGAAACATGAATTAAATGTATGTAAATTATATTATTTGGTTCTTGTTTCCTTTAAAATAAGTCTTCTTAAATTATTTTATTACTCTTTTATTTTATTCTCAGGGGGCTATTTTATATTGATATTATCAAAATATTTTCTAAGTAATTTTATTTCATATTTCTATTTTTTTGTTGTTTTCTTTTAACTTTTTTTCTGATATGAGCAGGCTCTAATTCTTATGATTTCTATTTGAAATTTCTCCTGGGACTTTTCCACGTGCCTTGAGAACCAAACCAGGCAGGCTTAACAAGATGCTTTGCCGGCTGGTCTACAAGAGGTGTTTAGCATATATTTCACTAATGAAAGAATGAGCATGTATCCAGTGTGTCATCATTTTCTAACCTTGCATTCTTATGTATAACATGCTATATAGCACATAATTCGAATGGCAATTGTATATACTTACTAAAGTCTAAGACTCTAGACAAATATAAGACAGAAAACAGGAGCTGATTTTTCACTCTGACAAATCCATTATTCACAAATCACTTATCTTTACTTTTGTGGTATGAAGATTGAACTCAGGTCCTATTGCTAGGCATTCTGTTCTACCCCTGAGCTACTGCCCCATCACTCAGTAATCTGTCAACACAGATCCTAGTACTGTCACTCTTTACTCCACCTGGAGTGTTATATCAGAAACACCTATTTTTTTTTTCCTCTTGAATGAAATAGAAATTGGTCCAAAGTATGAGAAAATTTGAGCAGAGAAATTTAAGGACATAAAAAATAAATATTTAAGAAAATGTCATCTTTGAAGCTTTCAGAAAAAAAAGAACAACTTCACAAAATTTAATAAGACTTGCCTTAAATTAATTGAACTCTGGATATAACTGACTTTGTACAATAACCAACTTTGTACAATAGATTATTTAAATGGAAATTCTGTAGTTGTAAATGAAATTCCCAAACTCATAGCGTCCAAGCATTTCAATTTAACAAGTGAAATAATAAAACACTATTTTTACACAAAACACAAATGTTTCATTCAGTCAGATAAATGATCAGCACACAAGCTCTTGAAATCCAAAATAAACAATATGAGCATGTAACAAATACAGCCAGCATGGAAGCTGTTTTAGCATTATGCTTACTCAAACTATTGAATTCTGAAAGGTTCTGAAGTTAAAAAAAATAGGAAATAGACTTCAATCATTTCAGTTAACAGCTAGAAAAATCACATAAATTAAAATTTTAAAGCTATTCGAGGAATAAACAATTAAATAGATGGATTCAGTAAAGCCTGACAATTAAATTTTCTGTGTCCACAAGGGTGCAGGGTATGGCATATTATGATAAAGATCAGATTACAAATCAAAGAAATTTCCATTTTAAAAATGAGAAAAATAGCTTACATTATATAATTACCTGTTCCACTTTTTGGCCTCATGCCTCCTTTGGGCCATGCTCCAGTAAACTGTATTTTAGAAAAGGGTACAGTATTATACATTTCAGAATGTAACATGATTACATCTTTGTAGAATGCTAACCATGGAATACTTCTCAACTACTACCTGTAATAAGTGGCATTCTTCTTTGAAGTCTTTTATGTGAGTTCTTTCTTATTAGTAAAGCTACAAGCTAACTAAATATATATGATTTACATTTGCTATGAAAGTACATGATACAACATTGGAAGCAGGAGACAAATTACTGATTGGCTAATGCTTTGGGAAATTTTATATGACATATAAATATTCTTCAATTAATGCGGTATAGTCATGTTTAGGTGTAAAACAGGTAATAATAATGACAGTTTGGCCAGTCATGCAATTTTAGCAAGCAGAGTCCATTTGGAGGAATGGTCCTAGAATTTAACCATCATGAAATTAAATGAGGAGGTATGAAAAATTGGGAAATATTGATCTGACATCTTACTTGACGAGTAATCACACTGGAAACCATTGTGATTCTAAGGAAAAAAACAACATACATATCATAATCGCCTTTGTGCTTCAGAAGAGAAATTACTCATAGTTTTCTAAATTCAAGTTTTTTAAGTTTCTTTTATTAATCATGTGAGAGATGGTAAATTTTGTATTAATATGGATAGGCAAACAGTACTCATATGTTTGTCCAGACATTATTCTATTTATTTCTATGAGATTTAATAATTAAAACAACAGAACTAAAGTCCATACTCTTTTAACATATGAGTGAGACTCAATCTAATAATTGAAAGTCTTTAGTTTGGAAAATCGACCTCATGAGAAAAATAGAGAATTCTGCCAGCAAACAGTTTTGGAGTTGATCAATAATTCTCCCTGGTGTCTCTAGTGTCCTAGTCAACACTGAATGTGTTAAATGTATGCAGTCTCTGCAAGTATGTCAGCCATTTCCTAAATGACTATGCCTATATTTTGCTAGTTTGTGATTTTTGGAAGACATTAACTAAGACAATATAGTTTTGAGATAATGTTTGCATTTTGCCAACTTCATTTCAAAATTTCATTAATGACCCCATGAAACTCAGAGACAGGATGGTGGTTTTAATACAATTAGTCACATTTCCTGAATGAAAAATTGGACTCAAAGTTTATAGCTGTATGAGCTGTTACAAAGCTCAGTTTCATTATGGAACTTTTATTTTTCCGTAGATAAATTGTGTATTTGATTTAAAAAATAACACCATGAGAAAGGAAGCAAAGAGGAATTATTTCTGAGGACACATTTTTGATGATTTCAGAAGATTTCATCTTATTTCTAAATCACTGCAACACCAAACAAAAAACTTGACCTAAATGAAATGTGAACTTTATTGAAGAAATCTGTTTTGCTATTTTTACAAATAGGAATTTTACTTTCATTCCTTCTTTGAATTTTAGGAGAAAAAATTATATGGTTGCTTTGTTATTCAACTCTGTCAAGATAGAAGCATCACCTCAAGCATGTTAAGCATGTTGCCTAGAAGAAATAATATTCTTTCCAAGCATACAGTTCAATTAAGTCAGAGAGATGAAGTCTGTGTTTGCATCACATTTCCATCTTAACCTCTTCAGAACAACTGTACCCACACTGAGTGATAAAATGCAACTGCTTTTGATCACACATTGTAAAACTTATCATAGCTAAGTTGCTAATTTCTGTCTGAAATAAAATGTGATTTTCATGTGAATATTCTCTTTTACTAACTTGGATATTGGTGATCTTCTTGATGCATTTCACTCTATATTTTACACACTGTCTACTATACAAATAAAAAGAAAGACATGAAAATTATCTTCTGAGAATAATATTTCTACGCACATTTTGAAGATCTGCTACATAGATAGCACAAAACATAAAGTTCACTTAACTTTTATTCAACTAATTATATACATCCTGTTCTATACCAATATAAAGCATTAACTTAGAGAACTAACATAAATAAAATGTATCTACCTGTCTAGCTAACTTTTTATATCTCCTGATAATCTAGAAATACTTTAGCTCTTTTACCTACTAAACTAGTTATTTCATTGAATTTTATATTTCCTTCCACATCTTCAAAACACTTTCATCCTATTTTCCTTTGAGAAAACAATCCATCAAACTATAAATACTACAAAATTGTTGTATCATTTTCAAAGATATAACAATTTGACATGACTGCTTATTTAAATAGTATCACAGCAAACAGTTATGTTCATGCTCTCAGTTGAACTCACAAAGTGGCTTTCATATAGATCTGGGTTTGGTATACCAGTAAGTCTTCCCAATGAAAGAATTTACTTTTAGGGTAGAAAAGCTTCACTCTGTGCAAATGAATGCCAGGTTAAGTCGACATAACAAGTAAGTGTAAATTGGGAGTAAAGAGATGGTTCATTGAATGAAAGTGGTTGCTGCTTAATCATGAGATCTTCAGTTTGAATCCCCAGAACCTAAGTATTGCCATATATAGGAACATACATCTGTAATCCTAGGGCTCTTACAGCAAGATGGGAGGTGAAGATAAGAGAATTCTAGGAATCATACAGGCCAGCTAGTCCCATGTAAACAGTAGCAAAAGAAGACACCATGAGACAAACAAGATCAGGACCAAGCCTGGAAGTGTCCTTTGAAATATGCTAGTTAAACCGCTTCTTCTTCTCTCTCTCTCTCTCTCTCTCTCTCTCTCTCTCTCTCTCTCTCTCTCTCTCTCTCCAACACAGATGCTTTATATGCACAGAGAGATTTAAAACATTATATAAGAAAACTTAGGAATTCTGCAGTACCCTCCAACTGTTACAAAAAGGAGCTACAGGGAGACCCTGTCTCGAAAAGACCAAAAAACAAACAAACAAACAAACAAACAAACAAACAAACAAAAAAACCAAAAAGGAGCTTCTTTGATGAGTGGTTAATAGTATGCCTGTCTGTAAATATAAGGGCCCGTATTTAACATATTGTAAGAAATTTCAATTTTCAGGAGAGATGACAAAGAAATGGTTTTCTCAGAATCCCAGAGCTGGTCAGACACAAAGAATACATGTCTGAGAGATGCCTAACCTAGGTGGCTCATCTTCAGTTGAACTTCTGCCAATAAGGCTCATAAAAACACAGTGAAATGAGGGGTAGAGAGAAAACAAAAGTATCCTTCAACACTCACCAGTGTAGCTTCCTTATGCAACAGAGTGTGGTGCACAGAGAAGGCCACAAGTAGAGAAGATTTAAAGATTAAGAGATTGCATAGTGTGTGTCCCTGGAAGGACTCCTGTATTCAACCACATCTTCCAACTCAGGAGTTATTGCATAAAAGGGGGCAAGAAAATTGTAAGAGCCAGGGTTGGTTCATGAACATAGGAAGCAGAGACTTTAAGGCCACAGGAAGCTTGTACATGTGAACTTGTGGCAATGGTGGCCTTGTGAGGGAGGGTATGCATTACTTACGATCTCCAGATATGGTGACTAGAATCTAGTAAATGAATTTACACTGAAGGAAATCTGGGCACCAATGCTTGATTGGACTTAAGATCTAAGTCAGAATACAAGAGGTCCAGTAGGTGACTGAGGGTGACATAAATGGTGAAGGGGGTAGAAATTTGATTAAGTACTATTTTATGAAATGTATAAAAACTCAATAAAAATTAAAATAAATGAAATTAAAAAGTAATAAATAAGATATTTTTTAAAAGAAAAAGGAAATTGAAACAGGAAGATTTCTGCTTGGCTTGACATAAGATTTCTTTCTGTGTGTCCATAAAGATCACAGAGCTCCTGATTGGGACTAATATTTTCCATAGTCTACTCATTGACACTAACCTGATCAAAAGCTCAATAACTCCAGTTCTTGACTATGGAGTTTGAAATGTAAAGTGAGCATGATACATCTGAGTAGTCTAAATCCTCAAGAACTAACTTTTTGAATGATATTATATGACTTTTTCTGGCAAATTGTCTATTCAGCCAGATAGTGCATCAGTGAAAAGCCAAAGAAATGAATCCCAGCAAGTAGAATTTGATAAACCCAAGAATATTAGCGACTGAGAAAAGACTCTTGACCGAACATGTATTTTAAACACATATGTTGACTGAGGAAAGCTAAATTCCTGAATACCTGTGTGCAAGCTGTGTTTAGCTCTACCAAAGACTCTTTTACAGAAGCTATTTACTACTTAATATGGCCTTGGGGAGGGGTCTCATAAATCATATGAATTTTCTTCATCGTGTGAGTTGCTCTCCTTTCTCCTTTCTCCAGGAAGGACATTTCAACTCAGAGGAAGAAAGGTACTCAATAATATTGCAGAACATATGTCTCTAACAATGTGTGGAGCTCACATTTACATAATACTTGGTTATTTAAGTGATTCTCTTCTTCATTACACATCAATTACAAAACTGATGTGAAGAAAAAGTCTTAATATTATCTTTTCCTCGCTAAAAACAGGTGGTTAAGAAAAATTGGTCTAAGTATCCAATAAAATTCCAATCTGGGAACATTTTTTAAAGTATTTTATTTTGATGCTTTTTTTGGTATCACAAGTTTCATTTATGTTATTTTGATGCTATGTGTATTATAAAGTTCAACTTAAAATAAAATAAAAAATTAAAAAAATCTCCCAATGCTGAATCATAAGTGAACATTCTCCAAACTATTCTAGATTATTATGCTAGATTATAAGGGGAAAGAGCCATCCATTTATGTTAATTATTAATATAGCATCATCCATTACTCAAGATTTTCAAGTCATTTATTATGAAAACACACTAATTTGTATATATTGATTTTTTATTTACTAGCCAATTAGTGATATTGTATTTCCATATCTTATATAGTGATAGGACTTAGCTGATATCAATTCTCTTTTAGATCTTGAACCAAATGTAAAATTTTCGTTCTTTTCTTCATAAAAGAAGTGAAAATCAGAACATTTTATCATAAATTTTAGACTGTAATTTCTTAATTGTTTATGTCACAATTACTCTACATGGATTAATAATAATTTTTGAACCTAATAATTTATGCATTAATATTTTCTCCCTGTCATGTCTTTAATATTTGCAATTAATTGTTTTAATAATGGAAAGGTTAATTGCACCATTCATCAGAATTGCTTGTTGTGAAATGGTAGACAAATAAGAACCTTACAGATAAAGGGCATGCTTGCTAATCAAGGCTGTCATTGCTTTAGAAAGGAAACATGTTGTAACAGCCAAATATGTTCATGTAATTTGCAAAATCTTTAGGTTGCAAAAAGATTACTGAAACAAATTAAATTCAAATATGCAATAAAATTTATATATACATTCAAACTTATCCAGAGCAGCACACCTATAACAATGTTTAGATCTGTGTGTGTGTGTGCGTGTGTGTGTGTGTGTGTGTGTGTGTGTGTGTGTATCTGGGGGGGGGTATAGTGAGCATATGTATGCATGCTTCTACAGACATTTGTTCTTATAAACTAGAAAGTTAAGTATCATTATATAGGTATTATCAACATTTATCTTAAGAAGAATATTATTGCCCCAGGCATGGTGGCACACACCTTTAATCCCAGCACTTGGGAGGCAGAGACAGGAGGATCTCTGTGAGTTCAAAGCCAGCCTGGTCTACAGAGCAGGCTCAAGGCCAGCTGGGACTAAAAGGAGACCCTGTCTCAAAAAAATATGAAAAAAAGGAATATTGTTGCTTGATATAATGAAGGATATACTATTCTAAATGCAAAATCAAAAACCTTCATTGCTTTTAATATCCTACAGGTTTGGAATTCTTAAAAATTACGATGGTAGTAGTTTGGTCAGTTTTTCTTTCAACATTACAGGTAGTAGATAAGAAAATACTTAAAAAGAAAGATATGTCTTTTTTTTCACAAACTCTGAAGTCCAGATACAAGTAACACAGGAGGCCGAATTCTAGCTGTTTCTCTAGTACTTTTATCATTGGCTTTCACCTGATTTGCTGTGTTATAGCTACAATTTTGTCACTGGAATGAAAACATTTTCATTCATTGTTTAGACTTAGGAAAGAGAGGTGGCATAAAGGGAATAAATATCACATGTTCTCTTTAAAGAATTTCATGGAGGGATGCTGGAGAGATGGCTCAGCAGTTAAGAGCATTGGTTGCTCTTGCAGAGAACCTGGGTTTCGTTCCCAGCACTCAAATGGAGGCTAACAACCAGCCATAACTCCAGTTTCAGGGGATCTGACACACTCTTCTGACCTCTGTGCATGACATAGGTGTACTTACATACATGCAGGCAATACACTCATACACATAAAACAGAAATAATAATAAACAATTTTAAATAATTTCATTAGAAAACTCATTTAATGACTTAAGTTTACCAACATTTATTTATGTTGCATGGATATATAAATTCATTGTATATATGGATATGTATGTATGTATGTATGTATGTATGTATTTGTACTCATAGAGTCTATACTCCTCACTGCCTAAAAGAGACTATTTGATCACATCGGTTGTTTTTTAGGGTGATATGCCTATACACACAAATAGGAACATCTAAATTCTGAACAATTTAAAGAAAGGAATGTAATATTTAGTCTTTTCTGTTTGAGTTTAACTTCTGTGTTAGCTTTCCATTCTTATGAAATAAACAGTTACAAAAAGAGGATTTCATGCCTCAAAGTTCCAGAGATTTCAGTCTATGGTTACATGTCCTCATTGCCTTTGGGGATGTGTTGAATTGTGCATCGCTGTGAGAAGAGATGGTGCAGAAAGGTTAAGGGCTTCCGAGAAGCTGAGAAGAAAGAGAAAGGGAGGCAGGTTTTAAGGGCATGCTCCTGAAATCTTAACTTCCTTTCACTGTGACCCAAAACCTAGTTCCTCCATTTCCCAGCTCACAGGCTGGTATTCAGTCTGTGTCATATAGGTCTTTGAAGGACAGTTTAGATTCAGACCATAACTGTGTATTGAATATCTCATACTCTAAATGAATATACAGCAGTGACCAAAAATATTAACAAAATCAAATGCAGAATAGTTGAGAACACCAAAAATTCATGAGTATAATTATACAGTACTGAAGACCAATTTTAGAAAAATCTCTCAGTCCACCTTGGTTCTGTTCTCACTAGGACCATCGTCTCTGGATATTCAGGGATGTATCTCAGGCTTGTAAGGTCTTGTTAATAGTGGCTAGCTCTCTCTCTGTTGCCACCTATCTATGGCTAAATGGTTGGTTTCTACAGGATTGTACCTGTGGTCTTACATTGTCTTTTCTTTCTTTAAGTAATTTTTTTTCTAAAGACTTAGGAGTGTTCCAGTCTGTTTATTTCCAGTTAATTCCTTGGTTGAATAGCCATAACCAAAATCTTTTTTTTAATGTCATTTTAAGCCTGAGGGCTCTAGTTATTTACTTGCTACCCCATGAGCTCTACTTTCAATTATCATGATCAGAATCATTGCTTTCTGGTTCCTGATTTTAACATTAAGTCAATATCTCTACTCTCAACCTTCTTTTCCAATCTAGTGACCATGATACCATCCACTTTAATGAGAAGGAAACAGCTTGTTCCCATTCTTGCTAGAAAGGTACACACCAATTTTAATCTCTGGCCATGATTGCAGTTTTAAAGAAACTGCTTGTAACCAGGACAGGGTAAGTCTAGAAGCAGACTCCTTCTCAAACTGCTAAGACTCCTATTTATAAGACATTTAGTTAACATTGATTCAGAGCAAGTGTAGAATGCAAAGTTTCCTTCCATTTCTGTCTTCTGAATCATTTACTGTACTCTGAGTTTTTCTTTCAAAAAACTTACACTTAATTTGCATAAAGAACTATCCAATTCCAAAACAATCCCTGTCATTTAGAACTGGTGCTTAACTGATTTCATTTTCTCAGATGTTAATGGACTAACCTCATCTTGCAAAGCAATTTTACCTCTCTTTAGAGATAGCACTAGAGAGTGAGATTTTGAGTAAAGATTTTTACCCACTAGAACAGGTTTTACCACCTTTTTAAGGAACATTAATTCATAGAAGGAAGATACATGGGGGCAGAAAGACAGATGATTACATGCCGTGGATAATATGTTTTACTCAAAAACAATGACTCTGGCCAGTAATGGATATGTTTCTATATTCTGAAGAGTGATGGTGTGACTTCCAGTGAGAAAGTTCTACGGGCTGGTGGGATAGGGGAGAAAAGAGTACACACAGCTGGTCATATTATTCAGTCAGGATATTACATGCATTCCCACAAATTCTACAATTCACTTGTCATTCAGTAAGTAGTTAATAAGGTTTGTAGCATGTCATGCATTCTGCTAGAGTTTGAGCACTGAAGAGAAAATTAAGTAAGTATATCTTTATTCTCAGAAAACAATCTGGCACTCTATAAAGTCAATTCACTTTTGGAAAGAATCCATATTTTTATTGAAAATTTAAAAGAAGTAGGATGGTACAGGTTTAACAGACATTTTGTCAGATGATCATTCTCTTTAAGAACTACATTGCATATTTATTTATTAGCATATTAAAACTATGAATTTCCATTTTACAGATTATGAAATTCATAGAAATAATGTTATTAAAAAAACAAACAGTAGGGGCTGGAGAGATGACTCAGTGGTTAAGAGCACTGACTGCTCTTGCAGAGGACCTGGGTTCAATTCCCAGCAACCACATGGCAGCTAAGAACCGTCTTTAACTCCAGTTCCAGGGGAATCCGACATCCTCTTCTGACCTCCTTGGCATTGCACAACATGGGTGCACCAACCTACACGCAGACAGTACATTCATACACATAAAAAAAAATAAATAAAATTAAAAAAACACTAATTGATATCAATGTTGTGTTATCAATGGTGTTTTAGTATGTATCATGCTTCACTCCTTTCCTTCGTGAGACAGTAATCAGAGCCATTTTTAGAGAGAGCGAAGAAAAGCAAAGTCATAAGAAAGTGATTATTTTTTGACAGAGAAAAGTATGTGTACAAGACTATCAGAATGGGAAAGGGTACAATGTATTTGAGATGCTGAAATAGCCTGGTACATTTGGAATATTGTGAATAAATTAAGTAACTAAAGAACAAATTGCATAGATATTTTTATTGCAGTCATAAAGGGAATTTACTGAATAGTCTTAAAAGCCATTTTGATCTGCCAAACATTGTTGTCCTAGCTTTTGAATTTTATGAAATAAAATAACACGTGTTAAAAATAGGATTATTGAGTGCACAGAGCTTAGATCGGGGATTTCCCAGGACCACCTGAAGCACAAGTAAGAGCTGGGCACTTCAACCAGGTGGATTGTTTGGTTTGATTCAATCTTCTTGTGTGGCTGTGGAGGCGGAGTCATCCTGCTAGCTGGTATAAAAGGTGGGCCTGTTGTCACTGTGAGACTTGAGTGCACAGAGCTTAGATTGGGGATTTCACAGGAGCACCTGAAGCACAGAGTTCCAGGGCATGGGCTAAACAGGCATACCCCCCCCCCAACTGGAATTGCCAAGGGAGTGTCCAAGTGGATTCTTTGGAGAACCTTCAGAACAGAAAGGGAAGGGTGAGTTAGACTTCCTATAGAAAGCCTAAAACTTAGACAAATCAACATTCCATAAGCAAGGAGAAAAACAAATCAAACAAACAGCGAAAAAAAAAAAAAAAGAAATGAAAACAAAGGCATCTTCTAGAAGGAAGGCAAGCAAGCAAGCCTTCCAACACCAGTAAAGAGGCAGATGGGATTCACATTGTAAACACAGGCAAAAATAAACATAGGCCAGGGTACAAAGAAGGGGACAACATGGGAAAGGTTGCAGGATAATTTTTCCACAGCAACCTCTACCAACCCTGTGAGAGATTCCTACAGTGGGATCCCCCTGGGGATGGCCCAGGACACAGATCTAGAGATATATAGATTGTGGGACATACACAAAGAAATCAAAGACTATAAAGAAAAAGTGGAGAGCAACTAAGGAGAGAAATTAAAAACTCAAGAATGACCTAGAAGGATACAATAATGACCCGAAACTCCAGAAAAAAAGGAGTGGAAACACTGAAAGATCCTAGTTGAAAAAGAAAAGGAAAAACAAAACCAGTGAAGCAAAGAGCTACAGGAAGGATTGAGAAGCTCCGAAGGAAGTGGGGAAATACTAAAGAAAGCACAAAATGAAATGAAAAAGGAAAATCAAACACCCATCCAATCAAGAGGAATGGAATGGGAAAAAGCCTCAAAAGTAAAATGAGGCAGAGAACAAGAATATCAGACCTGGAAAAGATAACACACAACAACTTAAAACCCAAGTAAAGATTATTGAAAAATTTAAAAAATATAACAAAAGTGGAACAACCAGGACTGGTGGGACACATATGAAAAGATCAAACCTCTGCATCATAGAGATAGAGGAAGGAGATGAATCCCTAGAGAATGGTATTTATCAGAGCTTCAACAGAATAATAGATGAAAATTTCCCCCAAACTAAAAAAAAGACAGGCCAGAGAGATGGCCTAGTGGTTAAGAGCACCGACTGCTCATTCAGAGAACCTGGGTTCGAGGCCCCAGCATCCACATGGCAGCCGAGAACCGTCTGAAAACGCCAATTCCAGGAGAACTCCATTCCGCCAGGGGAATCCGACACCCTCTTCCTGACCTCTGTGGACATTACGATGTGGGGATGCACAAACTTGCAATGCGACCAGATACATGTAGAAACATAACAAAAATAAATAAATGAAATTAATTCAATTACAAACGACAGACAAATACCAATACAAGAAGCACATGAACACCAAACGACCAGATTCAGAACAGAAAGTCCGCCACACCATAGCAGTAGTATTTTAAGAACATTAAGATGCCCAAAACAACGAACAAAATTCGGAAAGCCAGAAGAGAAAAAAAACAAGCTACATGTAGGGGAAACCAGTCAGAATTACAACTGACGTCTCAGTGCAAACATATGAAAGCAAGAAGGACATGGAGCAAAGCAGTCCCAATATTAAAGGACCATAGACGACAACCCAGTTTACTATACTATACCACAGCAAAAGGCAATATAGTTGAAAGGAGAGAGAAAACGTCCATGACAGAAACAAGATGAAAGAAGATATGTCCGAATCTGGAAACCAACCCTTCAGAGAAGAGCCTGAAGCAATTCAAAGACAGAAGAAAGGATCAACTATCTCCAGGCACCTAGAAAGAAAAATTAATAAAAGCATAACTGCAAAGGTAGAAAACTAAACCAAAAATGCAAATGGGTAATAATAAGAGTGAAAAGAAAAACCAAAATAACACACATCGATAAATATAACATTAAATTTAATGACTAAATTTTCCCATCAAAGAACTAGACTGGGAGATTGGATAGAAACAGAACCCATTGATATGCTGTATACAAGAAAAACATCTTATCTTCAAGATAGGCACCACCTTAAAAGTGAAAAGGAAGGGAAAAAAAAATTCCAAGCAATGGTACCAAAAAGAAATCAGGTCAACACCTGATCTTTTTAATATCAACAAAATTAGACTTCAGTAAAAGAAATCAGAAGAGACAAGAAGGCCATTAACATCTTTATCAAGGGAAATATGACCATGAAGATTTCACAATTAGAATATTATCACCAACTCTGGTGCACTAAATGTTATAAAGACAGTTCTCGGGAACCACAAGGCACAGATTAACAATAGTACACTCACAGTAGGGGAATTCAACACCCAACGTTTAAGGGGAAGTGTCACTGAATTTTTTTCATTTAGGATGATGTTGGCGGTGGGTCCCTGTTGTATATGGCTTGATTACACTAAGGACTGTTCCCTCTGGTCCAATTCCTTATAGAACTTTAAAGCATGAAGGGATGTTGGGTTATGTCAAAGGCTTTTTTGTACTGTGGCTATTGAGATGATGATGTGATTTTTGTCTTTCAGACATTTATGTGTTTTATGATATTATATGTATTTTCTATGTTTGAACCATCCTGGCATCTCTGGTATGAATCCAACTTGTCATGAGGATGAATCTTCTTGATGTGGGTCTGTATCGATTGCCAGTATCCTGTTTAGAATTTTGGTTCTGTGTTTTAGGGGAGATGGGTCTATAGTTCTTTTTGTTTATCTTTGCCTGGTTTGGTATTAAAGTGATGCTGGCTTCATAGAAGGGAAGTTTTGTGAGAATCTCCCTCTGTGATCCTCAAACATTTCAGAAATAAAGGTTGATAGGTCTTTTTGAATGTTTTATAGACTTTCTGCCATGAAACAATCTGGGCCCTGGGCTTTTGAAGTTGGGAGGTTTTCTTTAATGGTACATGTTCAATTTCTTCATATTTATGGGTTTGTTTAAGCTGTCACTATCTTTCTTGGGTTCGAGCTTTGGTGATTCCCAGGATTTCAGATGTATTCCATCCATTTCTTCTAGGTTTATCAAACTTGGTAGAGTATCGTGTTTTTGAAATATTCCAAATATGATTTTTATAGATCTTTTTTGTCTGTTGTGATATCTTCACCGTTTCATCACGGAATTGTATTGTGTTGGAGTTGTTTCCTTCTTGTCTTTGGTTAACTGCGCTAGAGGTCTGTCTATCTTGTTTGTAGTCTTTCACAAAACCAACTTTTTTGGATTCATTGATGTTTTTTTTTTGTATTTTTTTCTTTGTTTCTATTTCATTGATTTCTGCTCTGATTTTTGTTATTTCTTCCTGTCTGTTGTGTTTAGAGTTCATCTGTTGTTGCGTCTCAAGTGCTTTTAGCTGCAGTGTTAGAACATTCACTTGTTCTCTTTTCTAATGTAGGCACTCAGGGCTATAAACTTCCCTCTTAAGACTGCTTTTAAGGTACCCCATAGGTTTGTTGTGTTGTATTATCATTGTCATTCAGTTCCAGGAATGCTTTTATTTATTTCTTTATCTCTTTCTTGACCCATTCATTATTCAAGAGTGTGTTGTTTAGTTTCCATGTGTTCTTGTAGATAGTAGGGCTTGTCCTGGTGTTGATATTGAGCTTTATTGCACTGTGGTCTGATAGAATGCAAGAAATTATTTCAATCTTTTTGTATTTGTGGAGGTTTCTATGCTGGTGGGAATGTAAACTTGTAAAACCACTATGGAAAGCAGTGTGGAGAACCCTTAAAATACTCAAAATGAGCCTTCTACCTGACCCAGTCATACCAGTCCTGAGTATATACCCACAAGACTCATCTTCACAAAAACAAGGAGCTGGAAGCAACCCAAGTATCCCTCAACCAATGAGTGGAAAAAGAAAAGTGGTTCTCCTTTCTTACCTTTAATTTTATGTTATTCTAGAATATAAATACATATCTTCCACCCACATATGGTAATTACAATGTGTGAATTCAAGTGGTAGGTCAATTCCAGAGCTCATTAAGAGATTCTCATTATAACAGCACAGTTGCTTTCAGATCCAAAGAAATGTAATAATAAAGTTGCTCAGTTTGCCTGCCAACTTGGGATTTGGTGTTAGCATCTATAAATGATGGAAACAATTTGATTTTTTTTTTTTCTGGGGCTGTGTTGTTTCACTCAGCATAATGGCTTCTAGTTCCATCCATTTACCTGCAAAGTTGATGATGTCATCTTTGTTTCCCGCTGCATAGAACTCCATTGTGTAGGTGTACCACATTTTTATTATCCAGTAATCAATTGAGGGGCATTTGATTGGTTCTAGCTCTTCACTACTGTGAAGAGAGCTGCAATAACCGTAGATGTGCATGCATCTTTGCAGTAGCATGAGTCTCATGGGTATATACCCAGGAATGGTATGGCTGGGTCAGGTGATAGGCTCATTTTGAGTCTTTTAAGGATTCTTCACACTGCTTTCCACAGTGGTTGTACTAGTTTACATTCCCACCAGCAGTGGATGAGTGTTCCCCTTTCCTCACAACCTCTCTAGTATTTGGTTTCTTTTGTTTTCTTGATCTTGGCCAGTCTTATTGGAGTGAGATGATACCTTAGAGTGGTTTTAATTTGCATTTCTTTAATTATTTATGTTGTTGAACAATTTTTTAAGATGATTCTCAGCCATCGTTACTTCCTTACTGGTGAAGTCTCTGTTCAGCTCTTAACTCCATCTTTTGAGTAAGGCATTTGCTTTCTTCTTTTTTTTTTTAAGTAGTCTATATATTCTGGTTGTTAATGCTCTGTCAGTTGTATCAGTTGTGAAGGTTTCCTCCCACTCTGTGTGATTTCTCTTTACTTCCTTGATTGTTTCCTTAGCTGTACAAAAGCTTTTGAGTTTGATGAGGTCCCACTTGCCTGCTGTTTTCCTTATTTCCTGTGCAACTGCTATTTGATTTAGAAGTCTTTTCCTATGCCTATATATTGTGGGATGCTGCCAACTTTTTCTTCTATCACCTTCAGGGTTTCGGGTTTCATGTTGAGATCTTTGATCCTCTTGGAGTTTATTTTTGTACAGAGTGAGATGGAGGGGTTTAATTTAGTTCTTCTACAAATGGTGATTCAGTTTTCCCAACACCATTTGCTGAAGATGCTATTTTTCCTCCACTGAGCTTTTTGGCCCCTTTGTTGAGTATGAGGTGGCTGAAGTTATATGAGCTCAAGTTTGGATCTTCAGTTTTGTTCCATTGGTCAATGGTCTGTTTTGTGCCAGTACCAGGCTATCTTTATGACTATTGCACTGTAATATAGATTGAAGTCTGTTAAAGTAACCCCCCCATATTGCAGTTTTCGCTCAGGGTTGCTTTAGCTATTCATGGTTTTTTGGTTTTCCGTATGAATTTAAGGATTTTTTTTTCCAAGTGTGTGTTAAAGCTCATGGGAATTTTAATTGGGATTGCATTGAATCTACATATTAATTTGGGTAGAATGGACATTTTTTACTATATTAATTTTTCCAATCTATGAGTATGGGAGGTCTATCCATCTTTTGATGTCATCTTCAATCTCCTTCAGGGGTTTAAATTTTTTGTTGTAGAGGTTTTTGGTGGTTAGGTTTATTCCCAGGTACTTTTTGGGCTATTGTGATTGGGAAGGTCTCCTTATATTCCTTCTCATGTTGCTTATTATTGATGTAAAGAAAGGCTACTGATATTTCTTTTTTTAATTTTTTTTTGGCTACTGATATTTCTAGGTTTATTTTGTATCCTGCCACTTTACTGAAACTTTTAGTCATTTCTAGAAGTTTTCTGGTGCAGCTTTTAGCATCCCTTAGCTAAAGTATCATATCATCTGCAAAAAGGGATAGTTTTAATTCCTCTTTTCCAGTTATTACTCCTTTAATTTTGCTTTCTTGCCTTATTGCCCTTGCAAGCATTATAAGTACTATATTGAAGAGGAGTGGGGATAGGAGGCAGCTTTACCAAGTTCCCACCTTTAGGGAGAATACTTCTAATTTTTCTCCATTTAGGATGATGCTGGCAGTGGGTTTGTTGCACATGGCTTTGATTATGTTTAGGAATGTTCCCTCGAGTCCAATTCCCTGTAGGACTTTAAGCATGAAGGGGTGCTGGGTTTTTGTCAAAGGCTTTTTTTGCATCAATTGAGATGATCATGTGATTTTTGTCTTTCAATCCATTTATGTGGTTTATGATATTTGTTGATTTACGTATGTTGAACCATCTCTGCATCTCTGGTATGAACACAACTTGAACATGATGGATAATCTTTGTGATGTGGGTCTGTATGTGATTTGCAAGTATTTTGTTGAGAATTTTTGCATCTGTGTTCATTAATGAGATAGGTTTACAGTTTTCATTCTTGTTTGTTTCTTTGCCTGGTTTTTGGTAATAGAGTGATGCTGGCTTCATAGAAGGAAATTGGGGGAGATTTCTGTCTGTTTGTATCCTTCTGAACAGTTTGAGTAATAATGGTTGTAAGACCTCTTTAAATGTTTTATAGAGTTCTGCTGTGAAACAGTCTGGGCCTGAGTTTGTTTAGTTGGGAGATTTTTATCACATCTTCAATTTCCTCAAATATTATGGGTCTGTTTAAACTGTCAATCTCTTCTTGGTTAAGGTTTGGTAAATCCCAGTTTTTCAGATATTCATCCATTTCTCTTAGGTTTTCAAATTTAGTAGAGTGTTTTGTATTTAACATATAGTTTGTTCCCAGAGGTCATAATTTTGATATATATGTGTTGTTTATATAGGCATAATTTGGAGTAATACAAAGGTGAGGGAACAACGACAACATAAGGACTGGGTCAGAGAACTGATACAGTTAAATTTAGCTCAAAATATCAAGCCTCTGCAGAAAAAAATGCTTGGAAACACTGAGAGAAAGATGCAAGACATATATGGCAGAATGCATAAACTGGGTGGTAGGATGGGCAGGGAGAGGGGAATATATCCAAATTGGACTGAAAATTATGTATGAAATATACAAAATTTCAATTAATAACAAACAAACCGACAGACAAAATTCTGCTTCCAATGCATCAACAGTAGATTCTGATGAAAAGATCTTGAAGTAAGAGTCTCTGAAAGTGGATACTGGTGATGCTATCTACAGTTAAATCTATCACATTAAATCATGGAGTCATCACAATGGCAAGAGATGGAGTCCAGGTCCACCTAACACTGTGTTCGATTTCAGCTTTGCATTTACTGTGTGGCATTGAAATAGCCACTGTCCTCTACATCCTCAGAAATGGTCAAGTTACATCCAGCTCTCAGATTCATTGACAATAAGAAAGCACTCAACTAGAAACTACTAAATGCTTTATAGAATTTCAAAACAAGTGAAATAGTGTCAGATAAAGTGTCTCATAATGGCACATATGTACCTTAGTGGATTTTATACAGTATTTGAAATATATATTTTTCCAAAGCCAATTTTATTGAAGCTTTGTGCATTTCATACAAAATTTCCCAATCGGGCTGGAGAAATGACCAAGCAGTTAAGAGTGCCGACTGCTCTTGCAGAGGACCAGGGTTCTATCCCCAGCACCCACATGGCAGCTGAGAACCATCCTTAACTCCAGTTCCAGGGGAATCCGACACCCTCTTCTGACCTCTGTGGCACTGCACGACACGGGTGCACAAACTTACAGGCAGACAGTACATTCATACACATAAAAATAAAATAAAATAAAATAAAATTTTCCCCATCAAATCTAGACTCATTCCCTTTTCCTTGTCCCCAATCCTACCAGAGCTCATGCATTCTGCCAAATATGTTTTTCATTTTTTTCTGTCTCTTTTAAAATTTTCGATACAGAAGTTTACAGCTTCAGGCAGAAGTTCACCCTTTCAGTCAGTTCTTTGGCCCAGTCTTTTGATGTTGTTGTTGTTGTTGTTGTTGTTCCTTCCAATTTGCATCACTCCAAAATATGAAATGAATTTATCATATTGTCCATGTATTTTCTTTATTTTACATTGAAATTATTTTAACCAATAAAACAAAAGAAAACGTGGTACATCTACAGAGTGGAGTTCTATGCAGTGACTGGTAAAAAAAGATGACATCATGAACTTTGCAGGCAAATGGAACAAGAAGCCATTATGCTAAGTGAAGTAACACAATCCCAGAAAAACAAACAATGAATGGCATCCCATGTTTGTGGATGCTAGCACAAAATCCCTAGTTGTAAGGAAAACTGAGAAATGTAATGTTATATTTCTTTTATCTAAAAGCAACTGTGCTATAACAAGGTGAATCCTTTAACGGGCCCCAGAATTAACCTATCACTTATTTTCAGACTTTGTAATTTTGGCATATGGGTGGAGGGTATTTAACCATATTTTAGAGTAATATAAAATTAAAAGGGAAAAATGTGCATTCATAAACATGTTTTGGAATTAACACACAGTTTATTTTTATATGATATAATTTTGGTATATGTGTGATTTATATAGAGAGATACATTTTGGTGCAATACAAATTGGAAGGAACAACAACAGCAAAAGGACTTGGTCAAAGAACTGACTGAATCAGTAAACTTCTACCCCAAACTGTAAATCTCTGCATACAAAAAAAAAAATTTGAAAGGACTGACAAAAAAAATGCAAGACATGTATGGCAGAATGCATGAATTCAAGTGGGGTGGGGTGCATGGAAAGGGGAATGAGTCTAAATTGGAGCAATGTTGTATGAATTGCACAAAACTTCAATAAAAGTATTTTAAAACATGGGATGATCTCCCTAATAAGGTTTCTGGTCACTTGATGCTTTTTCCTGAATGATCTATTTTTACTATTTTTAGTAACATGCATATATGTGTTTATGTAAGAGAGTGCAGATATCTACACAAGCCAGATATAGGGAGACCTCACAAAACGTTGGGAGTCACCTGATGTGGCTGCAGGAAACAAGCCTTGTATCCTCTGCAAAAGTATATTATGTACTTTGTGTATGTGTTAGGTGGGGCTTCTTATTATTTACTATTGTTACTGTGATAGTTACATGTCCAAAGACAGCGTACATAAATTTCCTCCCAGATATCCATAGAAATTTGCTTTTTATTTTCTACTGTGTAAGTTTCTAAAAGATTATAAGTTTGTTTCATTATGTTTTGAGAGATAAGAAAGAATTTATTGAGCTTATGGTTTCAGAGGGAGGATCCATAGCGGAAGGGAGTCATGTCAGTAAGTTCCAGGCCCAAGGCAGGAAGAGGAAGCTGAGAGCTCACATTCCATCTTAAGGTTGGAAAAGGAAACAGTGAATTGGAAGGAGGTTGAGGCTATAAACCCTCAAAGCTCATCCATAGTGACTTTCCTCATCAAGCCTTCAACTCAACGTTCTTTGACCTACCTCCCCTAATAGTGTTACCCATCGGGGAGCAAGTGCTCAAAGACGTGAACCTATGGGGCATTGCTCATTCCAACCAGCACAAACAGTATGCACTCTTTTTTTCACAACAAAATCTGTGGGATACATTAAGAGCTGTTCTAAGATGGAAATTTATAGCCCACATTAATAAAACAGAAAGGGGCCAAATAAATGATCTAACACTGCAGCTAAAAATACTTGAAAGACAAGAACAAACGGACCCTAAACCCAACAGACCGGAAGAAATAACAAAAATCAGAGCAGAAATCAATGAAATAGAAACACAGAAAACAATAAAAAAAATCAATGAATCCAAAAGCTGGTTCTTCGAAAAGATAAACAAAATAGACACCTCTAGCCCAGTTAATCAAAAGAAAGAAAGAGCAATTCCAAATTAATAGTATTCCTGATGAAAAACGAAACTTCACAACAGATAAAGAAAAGATTCAGACAATCATATGAGAATACTTCAAAAACCTATACTCTACAAAGTTTGAAAACCTAAGAGAAATGGATGAATATCTGAAGTCCTGGGAATCAAAGAAGCTTAACCAAGAAGAGATTGACAGTTTAAGCAGAACCATAACATATGAGGAAATTGAAGATGCAATTAAAAAATCTCCCAACTGAAAAAAGCCCTGGCCCAAATGGTTTCACAGCAGGATTCTATAAAACATTTAAAGAGGTCTTACAACCATTACTACTACCATTACTACTCAAACTTTTCAGGATTCAGAGAGAAATCTCCTAAATTCCTTCTATGAAGCTAGCATCACTCTAATACCAAAACCAGGCAAAGACACAACCAAAAAAGAAAACTATAGATCCATTTCATTAATGAACACAGATTCAAAAATTCTCAACAAAATACTTACAAATCATATACAGGCCCACATCAAAAAGATCATCCATCATGATCAAGTTGGATTCATACCAGAGATGCAGGGATGGTTCAACATATGTAAATCAATAAATATCATAGAAACATAAATGGAATGAAAGACAAAAATCATACAATCATCTCAGTTGATGCAGAAAAAGCCTTTGACAAGAACCAGCATTCCTTCATTTTTACAGGGAATTGGACTGAAGGAAACATTTATTCCTCAATATATTCAAAGCCATAGACAACAAACCCACAGCCAACATCATACTAAATGGAGAAAAATTAGAAGCAGTATGCACTCTTAGACACTGAACCATCTCTCTAGTCCCAGCTGATCACTTAATGCTTACCAGAAAATCACATATATGTGAATTCAGGTATTTTCATCAAATCAGTCATTTTAGGAAGAAATCTTTTCATTCGTATGTATTCTTCCTTTGTCTTTAACTCATCATTAAAATATGTAGGCATAAATAAACCTGTTTCTTCATTCTGAGAGAAAGCAATGAACAGATGGTTGACCAAAGTCTCAGATGAACAGAGTGCCTGGTAAAAATATACTGCAGAGCCGGGCGTGGCGGTGCACGCCTTTAATCCTAGCACTCGGGAGGCAGAAGCAGGTGGATGTTTGTGAGTTCAAGGCCAGCCTGGTCTACAGAGCGAGTTCCAGGACAGCTGGGGCTACAGGGAGACCCTGTCTCGAAAAGACCAAAAAAAAAAAAAAATACTGCAAATGATCTGTGAACAAATGAAAATTCAAGGGCCCAATAAAGAAAGAAAATGAGGGTTACAGGTGGCTCCTAGTTTCCTTCTAGGGATAGCAAAATGTTTTGCTTTCTTTTCTGATGGAAATTTATATCCTCAGATAGTCATAGCTTTTCTTCCCTATATCCATAAAACTTGCTTTTTATTTTCTACAATGGTATTTCTGAAAGAATGTAAGTTTGTTTAATTATATTGTAAGGAAATAAAAGTAAAAAAATAAAACTAGCAAAAATCTATTTTACATGAACTATTATCCCTCTAGAATGAAATGTGTGGTTTTATGTTTTGAAAGCTTATCATAAATATAATCTTAAAATATTTTTATTATCTTGGTGTGGGATAGGTCTTTAATCCAGCAGAGGCGGAGGCAGGTAGATATCTCTGATTTCAAGAAAAGCCTTGTTTACAAATAGTTTCAGGCCATCTAGGGATATAGGGAGAGTCTGTCCAAAATAAGACAGAACAATCAAAATTAATAAATCTAATGAATTTAAATTTTTATTTATTCTTTCAGAATTTCATACAGTGTATTTTGGTGATATTCAGACACCCTAAAACATCATAAACCCACCTGACTACCTCCTGACTTCATGTCTGTATTATTATTATTATTATTATTATTATTATTATTATTATTTTATGGTATTTTGACATAGGGTCTCACTAGTAGCCCCAGCTGGTCTGGGACTCACTATGTAGACCAGGCTTGCCTTATTCTCATTGAGATCCACTTGTCTGTGCCCTCTGGGAGCTGGAATTAAAGGTATGAGCCATTGCACATGACCCCTTTCATTTTTTTCATTTAATAAATATTTATTAAACATCTTTGTCATACCAGTATTGCTTCAAATGTTCATCATGTCCCACAGATAGATCTTTTCTAAATGTAGGCAAATGTTATGGATATTATGCTTTTCTGGTTCTAGAATTCCTATACATGACCAAAATATTTTCCTGTGCAAAATACTTTAAAGCATGCTTTCATTTGAGGAGCTATGGAGATAAAATAATTCCTATCTCTGGGGGCTGGAGAGATGGCCTAGTGGTTAAGAGTGCTGACTGTTCTTGCAGAGGGTCCGGGTTCAATCTCCAGCATCCACATGGCAGCTAAGAACCGTCTTTAACTCCAGTTCCAGGGGAATACAAAACCCTCTTCTGACCTCCATGGCATTGTACAACAGGGGTGCACAAACCTACATGCAGACAACACATTCATACATATAAAAAAATGATTCCTATATCATGGATATTTCAACGAAGGATATATAGCTCTTAACTACTACATTTTCTGAGGTCTATCAAGTCAATTTTCTCTTCTCGAATGCTGTTTGGAATAGGTCCATCCCCTGCACTGATCAACATATACTTTCACCAGAAGCTATCAGTTGCTAACAGATCCTCAGCTATGCCTGGGGTGTCTTGTCACTTCCTTCCAACACATGCTGGGAATTTTATCTGGCTTGAGCTTTCAGAGGTATTATGCGTGTTGGCATAATTGCTGTGAGCTCATATATGCAACAGCCCTACTGTCTCAAAATACTGTTTCCACCATCTCCACCTCTAACAATCTTTTTATCTCCTCTTCCACCATGATTCCCCAGCCTTCAGCCTTGGAGGAGAGGTTTTGATATAGGTCACCCATCTATGATTGATCCCTCTACAATCTCTTATCTGCACATTGACTAGTACTAGTTGTGGTTCTCTATGTAAATCACCATTCTCTGAAGAAGGAGATTCTCTAGTGTTAGTTGAGAGATGCATTAATGTATAGGAACAGCAATGACTCTTTAGGAGTCAATACAATGCATTGTCCTTTTAGAAGGACTATAATAGTAAGTTCTTCCCTATAGCCCATGACCTGTGTAGCCATATTTTCTAGGCCCTGATAGCTTGCCAGATATGGACTCCATCTTAAGCATCAAGCTTTAAATCTAATCAGAAAATTAGCTGGTTACTTCCTTAGAATTTGTGCCACTATTGGCACAGTGTGCATAACTTGCTGAGCCAGTTATAATAGCTCAAAGTGCTCATCACTGGGTAAGCCTGATGCTTTATTTTCTAGTACCGTGCATATTACATTCCAGCACTATGAAAGTTAGCCAGGAGAGATTAAACTTCAAGGTGAGCACTAGCTTGATTTCTGTTTGTTTTAAGACTCATCTATGTGAGTCTTTAGCAGTAAGGTCTTAACATCAAGTTCTGGCAGATCACCAAATGTAGTGGAAACAGCAACTGACCGTCTTTGCCGACTTTCAGATCTGGTAGCCTTTTTCACCAATAGCTTTAGACGAGTAAAAGTTTTTAACTGAATAACATTCTACAAAGTAAACAATTGTTTAACACACTGACCCTGTCTCACTCCTCTCTTTCTGTGTATCTATGTTGTAGCTTTATTTTCTTCAGGCAGTCATGTGATAGCTTACCTAGATAAAGTGCACTAGCTTTTAAAGACCAACTTACACTAAAATATATACTCCAGTATTTTTACAAAAGGACCAAACATTTCATTTAATATTAATATTTTATTCATTTATTTTTATGTGTATGAGTGTATGTAAGTGCACCCATGTTCTTCAATACCCCCAGAGGTCAGAAGAATATGTCAGATTCCCCAGAACTGGAATTACAGATGGCTGATAGTCGCCCTGTGGGTACTGGGAACCAAACCAGGGTCTTCTGCAAGAGCAGCCAGTGTTCTTAACGACTGAGCCATCTCTCCAGCCCCAAAAGCAAACATCTTATGAGATGAATACAATATTATGAATTCATTTATGTATTTGTTTATATAAAATATTTTCTTTTATTTTTTCATTAAAAGTAAGGTAAATTTTTCTTATGGATTGCATTATTGTATATGAAAACATATCAGGGCTTTCAAATGTAAAAAAAACATTTGTTGGACCCCCATGATCTATCTGGTCCAAGATATTTTAAATATTTCTTTAAAAAATTAAAGCTATTTGTTAGGAGTCATGATACTGTACTGCTTTGTCTTTATTTTTATTTCCAACTTAGCTAATATGAGGTGGTATCTTCCTCGACCGGCTAATGAACATGCTCCAAAAATAAATGTCCTATTTAATATTGATAAAGTAGAAATTTTCTCACAAGGAAAAGGAAAGAGATAGAACAGATCTTATAATCACTATTTTTCAACAATATCCTTTTAATCCTAGCTAATGCAATAAGGTAAGTAAAATAAATGTCAGGCACAGAAATTGGAAGAAAGTATATTGTAATATTTTTATTCATATATGACATGTTTGATTATGTAGAGTATCCAAAAACTTGGACAAAAGAGTAATAACAATAACAATAACAAAAAAGTGTGCCAGAATCCCAGAACTAATAAGCGATTATAGCAAAATGAAAAGATATAATTTCTGAAATTAATAGCGTATGATTTTTTTTACATACTACAGGGCATACCTTGAAATTAAGACAAAATGTCATATATATATAAAATCACACCCAAATTGAAATAATTTGGTATAAAATAGCTAAATGAGAGATATAAGATATCATCTCACTTCAATTACAATAGCTATTATTTAATCAAATAGCAAGTTCTGGTGAAGGTATAAACAAAAAGCTATTCTTGTGTAAGGATGTTTGGAATTAATAGCACAGCCAGCCATTAAGGAAAAAAAATGAAACTCCTCAAAAATCTAAAGCTAGTTTGACAATCAGATATAGCTTTACCAAACCTAACTGTGCACTCAAATTAGGTAAACTCACTAGCAAATTTAATGTGTGGGAAAATACAATAAATATTTCTAATAGAATATTATTAATTCCTAAATAATTAAATCCTGTCATTCACAGAAATATGGATTAGCTAGAAAATATGCTAAATGAAACATATCAAAGAAATGCAAGTTATACGTGCTTAGCTTCGTATTTAAGAGATAAATTTGTTATAATAGTGAAAGTCATTATAATGATGAAATTTTGGAGGGTCTTGGACAATGAGATGATGGATGAATTAAGGATCAATTAGATAAATATGTTATATTCTTATAATTAAATATCCCACCTAAATCCAATAATGGGCATATTTAATACATTTATTAAATTATTTTAAAGTATCTAAACAAGATCAGCATATGGTCTATATGAAAGGTAAAATTACAAATCTTTGTAGGAAGAAGTCATATAAGAACCAAGTAAATGGAAATATATTTTATGTTAATAGATGGGAATATTCCATATAACCATGATGTCAAATCTTCACAAATTCATTTGTAAACTCAAAATAACACTACCTCAAATCATAGCAAGCTATTTAATGTTGAGAAACTCATTGGAAATTTTATACTGAGGGAAAATAAACACTCTATAGAATACAGAACAGATTTGGATCCTAAAAACATTAAGAGTAACTGTATTAGTCAGGGTTCTCTAAAGAAACAGAAGCAACAGGACGAATATATAGCTATATACAATTTATTGATTTGCTCGCATGACAGAGTTCAAGGAGTCCGACAGTAGCTGTGCTGCACTGGAGAGGCTGAGAATCTAGGGAACTGCTCAGTCTGTAAAAGCTGGATGTCTCAGTAGTCCCAACCTGGTGCTGAAGGTGGGATGGATTCCAGGAGATCTGCCGGTCTCAGTACATGCTAGGATCTGAAGGGCTGATCACAGCAGCAAGACAAACTCACCAGTGAGAGAGAGGCAAACTGCAGGAAAAAAGGGACCAGCTCCCTTTGCCATGGCCTTTAAAACTGCCTGCCAGCAGAAGGTAATGCCCACATTTGGGGTGGGCCATCCAGGTTGAGGTAATCCAATCTGAAGATACTTTTTCTCTTATTTGTTTAGTCCAGTCAAGTTGACACCTGGGATTAACCATCACAAGTCCACCCCTTGTCAACTTGACACCCAATAAATAGCCTCTCCTTATGCTTAAATGTCAATTGCGAACAATGACAAGGTCATAATTCCACCTAACATGTTATAAGTGTCTCATGTGCAATAGCAAAGCATTATATCTTAGAGTAGGTGGTAATGTCCTTGAGGAACACTTAGTCCTTCAGTATTGAATAAACCTAAATATGACAACACTTAACACTTATCTCAGTTGCACATTCAAAAGGGAACGACACAAGTTTCTGCTTAATATAGGTATATATATATGAACAAGCACATTCTTAACCAAATAGGACAAAAGTTAATATCTATTATAATCCACGTTTCTGCAACTGGTCCCATGGCCTCAGCTGATATTTATGACTACCTTCTTCTACTACCCATTCTGTATTTCCTCCACCATCAGCAAGCATGTCTGCAGGTCTTGGCTCTTTCCCTGGAGGAGTGACCCATACCTTCATCCCTGAAGGGTCTGGGCCATTTATTGTCCTGTCTGGTTTGAGTTGTTGGAGTTTCCCATTGACCTTAATCATAGGACATGGTCGCACCAGAAGGCGCCCTACAGCATCTCCTGCCTTCCAGACATAATCTTCCTTGCCCCCATTGTGGAGAAAAAGTCCAATTTCCCCATGGTAGTCTGGATCAATCACTCCTCCTACTACTGTTATTCCTTCCTTAGCCTGTTGGCTTAAAGGCAGTAGAAGCCCGAAGTGGCCAGGGGGAAGTCTTAGCTTCCAGTTCAATAGAACGTTTGCTGTATCTCCTGGCAAAAGCACTCCCCCCATTGGAGCCAAAACGTCTAGACCAGCAGAACGCAAGGTCGTGGGTACAGGAAGCAAAAATTTTCCTACTGGGTCACTAGGGGTGATAGTGAGTGGAATCATTCCCACTTCCACCCCTTGGTTCCTGGACCCATGAATTCTGGCTATAGGAGAAACAGTACCATATAGTGGACGCTGATTCAAAGCATATACTGCTTGCTGGAGAACCTTGCCCCAGCCCTCCAGGGTATTGCTACCTAATTGGCGCTGTAACTGTGTCTTCAAGAGGCCATTCCATCGTTCTATCAAGCCAGCTGCTTCTGGGTGGTGGGGAACATGGTAAGACCAGTGGATACCATGACCATGGGCCCACAGTCGCACTTCTTTGGCTGTGAAGTGAGTTCCTTGATCAGAAGCAATGCTGTGAGGAATACCATGACGGTGGATAAGGCATTCCGTAAGTCCCTGGATGGTAGTTTTGGCAGAAGCATTACGTGCAGGAAAGGCAAATCCATAACCAGAATAAGTATCTATTCCTGTAAGAACAAAACGCTGTCCCCTCCATGATGGAAGTGGTCCAATGTAGTCAACCTGCCACCAGGTTGCTGGCTGGTCACCCCGGGGAATAGCACCATATCGGGGGCTCAATGTTGGTCTCTGCTGTTGGCAAATCTGGCACTCGGCAGCAGCTGTAGCCAGATCAGCCTTAGTGAGTGGGAGTCCATGCTGTTGAGCCCATGCATAACCTCCATCTCTGCCACCATGACCACTTTGTTCATGGGCCCATTGAGCAACAACAGGGATAGCTGGAGAAAGAGGCTGACAATCCACAGAACGAGTCATCCGATCTACTTGATTATTAAAATCATCCTCTGCTGAGATCACCTTTTGATGAGCATTTACATGAGACACAAGTATCTTCACATCCTTTGACCATTCAGAGAGCTCTATCCACATACTTCTTCCCCAAATGTCTTTCTCACCAATTTTCCAGTCATGCTCCTTCCAAGTCCCTGACCATCCAGCCAAACCATTGGCTACAGCCCATGAATCAGTATATAATCGAACCTCTGGCCATTTCTCCTTCCAGGCAAAATGCACAACCATGTGCACTGCCCGAAGTTCTGCCCACTGTGAAGACTTTCCTTCACCAGTGTCCTTTAGGGTTGTTTCAGAAATTGGCTGTAATGCTGCAGCTGTCCACCTCTGGGTGGTGCCTGCATAGCGTGCAGAACCATCAGTAAACCAGGCCCTAGTCTTCTCTTCCTCAGTCAACTGATCATAGGGCAAACCCCATGAAGCCATAGGTGCATGCTTAAGCCCAGGAGGCATTGTAACAGGAGTGGGAACCATAGGCATTTGGGCAACTTCTTCATGTAGCTTGCTTGTGCCCTCAGGGCCTGCCCGGGCCCTGTCCCGTATGTACCACTTCCATTTGACAATGGACTGTTGCTGTGCACGTCCTACTTTATGGTCTGGTGGGTCAGATAACACCCAGCTCATGATGGGCAGCTCAGGTCGCATGGTGACTTGGTGGCCCATTGTCAAACGTTCAGTTTCCACTAAGGCCCAATAGCAGGCTAAGAGCTGTCTCTCAAAAGGAGAATAGTTGTTTGCAGATGAAGGTAGAGCCTTGCTCCAAAATCCCAAGGGCCTCCGCTGTGATTCCCCTATGGGAGCCTGCCACAGACTCCAGACAGCATCTCTATCTGCCACTGATACCTCAAGCACCATTGGGTCTGCTGGATCATATGGCCCTAGGGGCAGAGCAGCCTGCACCGCAGCCTGGACCTGTTGAAGAGCCTTTTCCTGTTCCAAGCCCCACTCAAAGTTTGCTGCCTTACGAGTCACCTGATATATGGGTCGTAGTAACACACCCAGATGAGGAATGTGCTGCCTCCAGAATCCAAAAAGACCCACCAGACGTTGTGCTTCTTTCTTGGTGGAGGGAGGGGCCAGGTGCAACAACTTATTCTTTACCTTAGAAGGAATGTCTCTGCATGCTCCACACCACTGAACTCCTAGAAACTTCACCGAGGTAGATGGCCCTTGAATTTTAGTTGGATTTATTTCCCATCCTCTCATGCGCATATGCTTTACCAACAAGTCTAGGCTAGCTGCTACCTCCTGTTCACTGGGTCCAATCAACATAACATCATCAATATAGTGGACCAGTGTGATATTTTGTGGAAGAGTCAGGCGATCAAGATCCCTTCTAACTAAGTTATGGCACAACGCTGGAGAGTTAACATACCCCTGAGGTAAGACAGTAAAGGTATACTGTTGGCCTTGCCAGCTGAAAGCAAATTGCTTCTGGTGGTCCTTATGAACCGGTATTGAGAAAAAAGCATTGGCCAGATCAATAGCTGCATACCAGGTACCAGGAGACATATTAATCTGCTCGAGTAAGGACACCACATCTGGTACAGCGGCTGCAATTGGTGTCACTACTTGGTTGAGTTTTCGATAGTCAACTGTCATTCTCCATGATCCATCTGTCTTTTGCACAGGCCAAATTGGAGAGTTAAATGGAGATGTGGTAGGAATCACCACCCCTGCATCTTTCAAATCCTTGATAGTGGCATTAATCTCCGCAATCCCTCCAGGGATACGATACTGTTTTTGGTTCACTATTTTCCCTGGTAGAGGCAACACCAATGGTTTCCATTTGGCCTTTCCAACCATAATAGCCCTCACTCCACAGATCAGGGAACCAATGTGGGGATTCTGCCAATTTCTAATTATATCTATCCCAATTATACATTCTGGGACTGGGGAAATAACTACGGGATGCGTTCTGGGACCCACTGGGCCCACCGTGAGTCGGACTTCAGCCAAAACTCCATTTATCACCTGACCTCCATAGGCCCCTACTTTAACCGGAGGGCCACAATGCTTTTTAGGGTCTCCTGGGATCAGTGTCAACTCAGAACCAGTATCCAATAGGCCTCGAAAAGTCTGATTATTTCCTTTTCCCCAGTGTACAGTTACCCTAGTAAAAGGCCTCAGGTCCCTCTGGGGAAGGACAGGAGGAAGGCAAACAGCATAACTCTTTGGTATTGTGACAAGGTCCTTCCTCACTGGAACCCGGCCACCCCTTCATTCAAGGGGTTCTGGGTCTGTGAACTGTCTCAAGTCTGGAAACCGGTCAACTGGGCGGGATTCGCTACTCCTAAAATCAAATGTTGACTTCCTGTCATTCGTTCTAGAGCTTTTCTGCTTATACAGATCAAATAAAAACTTAGTAGGCTTCTTATGTATTTGGTTCCTGGGAACACCATGATTAATTAGCCAGTTCCAAAGATCATTTCGGGTCATGCCATTATAGGTATTGTTTTGCCTTTGCCACCCATTATGATAATTACTGTAACTACGCTCATCTGGCCTTCTGCGATTCAGTGCTGCCACCTGACGCCTACCCTGAGGTCCTGTTAGACCTACTACGTGTACATTTAATTTATGCAAACGAGCCACAACTTCTCTAACTGTAAGATCTGGCATAAGAAATAGAGCAAAAACAAAGCTCTTCAAATGTTCTGGTGTCTCTCTCAGTACTTTCCATCTTATAAATTCAGTGAGTGGCATGTCCTCTGGGTCCTCATATTGTGGAGAATGTGGTTTTACACTTCGAATCCACTCGAGCATGCCCATCTGCCTGACCCTCACAATCCCTTCATCAATACTAAGCCAAGGAATATCAGGCATCTCTAACTCGCTGTTAGTAGGCCATGTTTTAATAAATACATCATCCAACCATTCAAATAAACTTTTAACACCTTTTTTAACTGCTCGAACTTCCATGTTAAACCTAGAATCTACTCAGTGGGCTCATATCAATAAACTCAGTCTGATCCAGTTTTATATTCCTTCCACCATTATCCCACACCCTTAAAATCCATTCCCACACATATTCCTTGGGCTTCTGCCAGGATGAATCTGCAAACTCATTAATTTCTTTAGTGGTTTATCACACCTCCTCGTGGACCACACTTTCTATCTCACCTTGAGGGGCTTGCTTAGCCTTCAATCTGGTTATAGCTCTAGAGGAAACAATTGTTGGGCCCTCAGGGATATTAGCTCCCACTGGGAGGGGATTAGTTTCCTCAGGCAAGGGTGGGAAGGAGGGATCTGCAGGGTGTGGATTCTCTGCTGAGGGTGGGGAGATTCATTCCTCAGATAAAGAAAATCCCTCAGAATCCGAGGGTTCAAAGTCCTCATATTTGTGGTTCTCCCACACATCTCCACCCCAAGTTTCAGGGTTCTACACTTTCCACACCAGTGCTCTCACTTTGACTGCTGACACTCTTCCTGGCTGGGAATTAAATTTGTGTTGTAAATCAGCCAAATGTATAATAAGGGCTCCAGCTTGATTTTCTGCTGCTTCAGCTCTTTGGCTGCTGGAGAGAAGATTCACTTCCAGAGCACACTTGGAAACTTTTAAACTGTTGTTTCGAATCTGGAGCTGGTCAATTTTATCACTGAGCTCCTTATTTTCCTTTATCACTTTATCCAGAGATGCTAGGAGCAACCAGGCAACATAATTATTTTCCTTATTTTTCCTCAATTTCTCAAACGTTTTATATATAGAGTCACTAAATTCCTTGCTCCTCACAAGAGGTGAGTTAGGTGCTTCAAATGGATCTATCTTCATAATTCCATCAAATAGTCTGCACCAAGGATTATCATTCCTCTTCATGCCACCAGGAGAGCCTTCAGTAACTCTAGGCTTCATTGGGTTGGAGAGCTGGCTCCAGAGACTACCAAGCCCACTAAAGAAATTCATCTTTTCAATTCTGTTTCTCTAGAACCACTTCTGGTACCAAAATCTGTTCTAGTTTGTCTTCCATTGCTGTGACAAAACATTCTGACTGACACCAACTTGGGGAGGAAAGGGTTTATTCAGCTTACATCCCCTGGGTCACAATTCATCACCTCGGGAGCCCAAGGCAGGAACTCAGGGTAGGAACCTGGAGGTAGGAGCTGAAGCACAGGCCATGGAGGAACACTGTTCACTGGCTTGCTCTCTTGGCTCATGCCCAGCCTGCCCTCTTATACGCTGCACAACAACCTGCCCAGGGTGGCACTACTCATTGTGGGCTGGGCCCTCCCACATTGCCTGACAATCAAGACAGTACTCCACAGACGTGGACACAGGCCAATCCAATGGAGCCAATTCCCCAACTGAGGCTCCCTCAACCCAGGTGTGTCAAGTTGACACTAAAGCTATCTAACACAGTAACTATCAAATTATATTAGTAAAGTTGGTTCTGGAGAATGATCAGATGGGTGATGAACTACAACAGCACCCAACGATAGAGTTTCAGAAGAGAAGTCAACATATGACTAAATTATCTATTTATTTGTTTATTTATTTATTATTTTTATTGTATAAGTATTTTATCTGCATGGATGTTACATGCACTTGTGTATGAAATGCCTGTGGAGGTCAGAAAAGGGTATTGGGTATGGTGGTACTAGAGTTATAGAAGGTTGTGAGCTGCTACATGGGTGCTAAGAACCCAACCTTGGTCCTCTTCAATAGCAGGCAGTGTGCTTAATCACTGATCTATCTCTTTAATCCCCAATCAAAAATTTTTGATAAACTATAAAGCCATGCAATGGAAAAAAAGACAGTCCTGTTAATTGTGTAAGTAAAATGAACATCTGTATCAAAATGAATTTAGAAAGAGTTCTTACACATTCCACAAAATTTACTCAGTCTAGATCATATACTTATATATAAGATGCAAAATTATGAAAATCATCCAAGAAATCTAGATGATTTGGGTTTGATGTTGTCACCAAAGACAAATTCATGAAGGAAGGAAATAAAGTCAGATGTCATTGAAAAGAAAATAAATAAATATAAAGAAGAAGCTCAGCCTTGTGGAGGATGCTGTCCTAGTTTCTCTGAGAAAAAAAAGCATATTAATGGAGAAAAACTTTACTCTGGCTCAAGTAAAGGATACTGTCCATCAAGGCAGAGAAGTCAAGGCAATGGGAGACTGAAGCTTCCGGGCATGTTGGATCCACAATCAGGAAATAGAAAGAAAAGAATGAATCCTGGCCTTCAGTTGCTTCCACTACTTTATAGGTGCCAGAATCCCCTGCCCAGGGGAGAGTCCTGCCCACAGTCAAGATGAATCCCCTGCCCAGGTGATAGTCCTGCCCACAATCAAGGTGAATCTTGTAACATCAGAAAAACTAATCAAAACAGTCCCTTCCCAGCATGGTAAAATGGTGTTTACCCAATAATTATTGGTCTGGTCAAGCTGACAATTGACACTATCCATCACAGACACTGTCGGAACTTTGAGAAGAGATGCTATGGCCTGGCACACATAATTTATAAAGGGCATATCTCAAAAAGAACTGTCATCAGACACATAAAAAGACCACAACAATGAGGAAACATAGCTAATTAAAAATGGGCAAAAGTCTGTGCAAATACCTCACGAAGGCTATATATGGACAGGTGATGAACACAGAAATGTATACTACACATTTTATTAAAGACTGGAAACTTAAAGCAATGAAAATAAATTACATACATCTTTAGAATATTTCTGTGAAAAAGGAATGTTGTATCTATGAATATCTATAGATTATATAAAACACAGCCATGTCTTAAGCATGTCAGTATCCCTGGGGGTAAGGCAGTGTTTCGAACAAAACAGTTTTTTTTTCTTTGTAAGAACATCTGGCTTATTATCTGTAAAAGCAGCCAATGCACTTAACTGCTGAATCATCTCTTCAGACTAAAGAAATGTTTTTATTTCTAAACTTATTTTTTGTTTCATTTCTAAAATCATGTGTACATTTGTTATAATTCGGTTTTAAGTATGTAGCACCATTTTCATAAACATTGTCACTTTCAAAGCTTTGAGGCAATAAATAAGTAACACATCAATGGAAAACCCATTAAAATCCTGGGAGCCAGTTTATAAATCCATTCTTTTGCAGGGTGTGGTGGCACATGCCTTTAATCCCAGCACTTGGGAAGCAGAGAAACAAAATAAATAAATAAATAAATAAATAAATAAATAAATAAATAAATAAATAAATCCATTACTGCATATCTTATGTGTCACTGTTCTGAAAGATCTTATTTTGTGTATTTATATATGCACCCATGTATATTGCAATAGAATGTAAAATTATATGAATAATGGAGCCAGCTATCCAAATGTCATGCTAAAACATCTAAAAACTCTGGAACAGTGAAACACAAAATTATTAAGTCTTTCTATATGCTTATTTTCCCAGGATAAATGCTTGATAATATTTTGGGGTAACTAATGAGGTAGTGAACTTTTATCAAAGGATGTATTTACAAATTTCCTCACAAATTATTAGGTATATCAACTGTTTTTATGTATCTTGAATGTCCAAATTATTTTAGGGTAGTGCTGCCCTTAAACTGAAAACTGCTGTTCTTTGCTGTTCCTTGAAATATTCATGCACACTATGAGAATAATTTTGCCATTGGAAATTTTACCTGAGACTATCTGTTAAAATGTTATTATTGAATAATGTCCATTTTATCTACAACATCAATTTGTCTCCATTACTTTACTTAGGATTGATATTATTAAATGCTTGCAAAAAAACATTTAATACCTTATTTTCCTACTTTAAAAGAGGTTAATGTTTCCTTTCTAATAGTTATTTAAATTTAGAAATGCTTTTCTGAATATTCATTACTTAAATTTTATTATCACTACGGTCTGTTTTTCCTTGATTTTGTTTTTTTATGTAGATATTTTTCCCATTTATAATAAACTAATTTCTTAATTTGAAACTATTTCACACTATGAATTTGCCACTGAATGAAAATTTGACCTCACTTCATTAATTCAAGGCATGTTCAGGAAGTCTTTTTTACTGTGCTGACATTCTGGATTCTATTTTGTTATTTTCTTAACAGGTATGTAATTCCTCTTTAAGTGGTGTCCTTATTCAGAGACACCTTTTGGTGTGTTTATAGAAGGTCTTATAATTTTATTAATATAACAAATGTTCTAGGAAAAGAAATCTTACAAAATATTTTTGTACATGAAAAGACAAATTGTTTTATAGGCTCAAATCTACCATAATAACACCTCATCGTCTGCTTCTAAATTTCATACTTCGATTACGGGATTACTTCTCTAGGAAACTCAAATGATTTGTTATGTATTTCACCTGCTCTTTTGGGGGTAATATCTAGTGTTTCAATAGAAGTAAAATACACCTTTCATTATATTTGATTTAATGTAAAATAAATACGAAATGACAGTGCAGCAATCTGCACTTCCAAAAGGATAGAGTATAGGCAAATCAAGATTAGTCAGCACCTACAAACTCAAAGTCCCAAGAAGCACTTGATTTAGCAAGCTGAACTTCAGTCCCATTTAAGAAAGCATTGAAAACTTTCTTTTGAGTATGAGCAGCTCAAATATAAAGACAAATACTGATGTTGCATATGTGCACACCTTCTCAGCACAGTTTAAATACCTACCTGTAGCAGAGATTCCTCCCAGCAGGTACCCACACATGTGGTGTCTGGCCTAGCCACCTATGGTTCCCAAGGTAAGACAAGGCAAGGGTCTCCAAACCACAGTATGGAGAAAGTCTAATGAGTTTACTCAGTTTTGCTTACAGAGTGAATGGGGGTCAAATGTCACTTAGGGCCAAGCAGGGATTTCCCTCTCCTCCCCTCATGTGCATCCAAAGTCCCAGCAAGGACTCCTTGACTGTAGCCCAAGATGGCAAAATGAGAAAGCACTACCACCCTGTGGGGGCCTTTTATTTGCCCCTGGCCCCTCTGCCTTATTCAGCCAAGGTTGTCTGGCTGGTTGGGCAGGCTGGTGGGCCTTCTGGCCCTTCCCTTTTCTTCAGAAGAATCAAGTTCACAATCTTAAAGGCAGGAGCTCTTGGAATGAGAAAGTATCAGATGAGTCCAAAAACATTCAATGTCAAAAAATCAGTCCTTCTTCAGAGGACCACCATCTTACACTACCAGATAGATTTTTACAAAGCACGATTTTTTTTTTTTTTATGTTTACAGATTAGACAGTTTGGAGGAGAAATGTGAGGAAATGAAAATGGCTCTCAGATATCCATCAGTAAATGAGGCTAAGTTAAATGCAGGATTTTCACAGCATACTGTAATTAAGCTGAGCTTCCACCATTACCTACTACATATCCTATATAAGAAATGGGACTTTTTGACATCTACTACTGTTTTAAAGTGATAAACTGAAATTACTTTGGAAGGCATAATTGATAGTAATAAACCGGGTTCATTCTTCTACCAAGATGTTTTAAACGGCAAGCTGAATTTATGTCTTAGCTGTTCTACATCAGTTAAATTAGGGTGCTTTGGTATGTTAATTATTTATCATTTTAAATTATGCATATTCTAAAATCAAAGAAACATATAACCTATAATTTATTATTCATTTAGCATGAAAACTTGCCTTTATGTGGTTGTTTCTTTTCTAGGTACAAAACTTCTGTTTCAATACATGGATTCATGTTCAGCTATTAAAGAAAACTCTCATAAAGCCTTCATTATTTCTTCCCCAATGCAATTTTAACATTATGTGTGTTTTATTATTCGCAATGAAAATATAGATATATCTCATACACATAACACATATGTGTATACATGAACAGAGGAAGGTTGGTGTTATTACATATGTGCTTATTTACATTATTATGCTTCTTTTTTTAATTTTATTTATTTCTGTATGTGTATGAATATACTGTCTGCATGCAAGTTTGTGCACCTGTGTCGTGCAGTGCCGCGGAGGTCAGAAGAGGGTCTAGGAAAGCCCTGGAACTGGAGTTCTCCTGGAATTGGAGTTTCAGACGGTTCTCGGCCACCATGTGGGTGATGGGGATCGAACCAGGGTCCTCTTAAAGATTGTTCAACATCATTAATAATTAAGGAAATGCAAATTAAAAAATCTTTAAGATATCATCTCACTCTGATTAGACTGGCTAAGATCAAGAAAACAAAGACACCCAATGCTGTTGGTGGCAATGTAAACTCATACAACCTCTATGGGAAGCAGCGTGGAGAACCCTTAAAAGACTCAAAATGAGCCTACCATGTACCCAGTCATACCACTCCTGGGTATATACCCATAAGACTCATCCTACCACAGAGATACATGCACATCTATCTTTATTGCAACCGTCTTCACAATAGCGAAGAGCTGGAAGCAACCCAAGTATCCCTCAACCAATGAGTGAATAAAGAAAATATGGTACATCTACACGATGGAGTTCTATGCAGCAGTAAAGAAAGATGAAATCAGGCTGGAGAGATAGCCTAGCAGTTAAGAGCGCCGACCGCTCTTGCAGAGGACCCGGGTTCCATCCCCAGCACCCACATGGTGGCCGAGAACCGTCTGAAACTCCAATTCAAGGAGAACTCCAGTTCCAGGAGAATCTGACGCCTTCTGACTTCTGCGGCATTGCACCACACGGGTGCACAAACCTGCATGGAGACAGGACATTGATAAACATACAGAATAAATAAAAAAAATTTTAAAAAAGAAAGATGAAATCATGAACTTTTCAGGTGAATGGATGGAATTAGAAGCCATTGTGCTAAGTGAAGTAACACAGTCCCAGAAAAATAAACAATGAATGCTATCTTTAATTTGTTGATGCTAGCACCAAATACCTAGTAGTAAGACAATCTAAACACATTAATGCATATATATATACATATATTTATGTATATATATTTATATATATATTTATATATATAAACAAGATCTAAAATTAACCTACCACTTATTCTCAGACTTTGTAATTGTGGTATATGGGGGGAGGATATGTATGCATACTTTACAGTAATATAAAATTAAAGAGGAAAAATGTGAATTCCTAAACATGTTGTGGAATTAACATACAGTTTACTTTCAGATGTCATAACTTTGGTATATGTGATGTTCATATATGCAGATTTCAATACAAATTGAAGGGAACAACAAAAGTATTGGGTCAAAGAACTGACTGAAACAGTAAACTTCTGCCCGAAACAATAAACCTCTTCATAGAAAAACTTTAGGAAGACTGAAAAAAATGCAAGGCATGTATGGCAAAGTGCATGAACTGGGATGTGGGGGGCATGGAAAGAGGAATGAGTCTAAATTGGACTAAGAAATGTTATATGAATTGGACAAAACTTCAATAAAATAAATAAAAAGGGAAAAAGGATTATAATGAATTTCAATCTTCTGTAATAATATATACATTTTATGCTTAATCTTACAAGAAAACTCTCTCACGTAAATTCATGTGTGTGTATGTGTATGTGTGTATTTTGTATTGTGACAACAATTTGGAAGGAGTATTTGAAAGATATTCTCTGATGATTTTACAGACTCTGTATAAAGGTCAATATCCTGAGAAGTGTGCTGAGTGTATATCCTAAACAAAATAAGTGATCAGGCATGGCAGGCATTTAAATGTTTCCCTAGTGAGGACCACTGTAATTCACATTGAGTTATCATCCTTTCCTTGTTAGTATAGATTTAACTATACTTAATTTCTTTTTCTGATGGGCAGAATTCAATAAATGTCATGAGATGTCACTTCCAAGATTATATTAAGGAATACAGAACTTTTCATGATTTCTGTCTTTCTTTTACACAATGTCTTGAACTAAGAGATTAAACCTGACATGTTACAGCAACTCCATAAAGATACCTGCATTCTGAAATGTATCTGCGGATCTTTTCACCTGTCTATCTATCTATCTATTTATCTATCTATCTATCTATCTATCTATCTATCATTATTCTTCTATCATTTAAATTTCTAGATATCTTATAGGAAAACCCCCTTTGCCAACACACACACACACACACACACACACACACACACAGATTGCTTTTAGGTGTTTAATAAAATCCTGGGCATTGTAATTTATTTCATAACAAAGTTAACTAATACTCTAGGCAAAAGCTAATACCTTATACAAACATAGAGAGGCAAGAAACATGCCTTTAAGATAAATTACCATCACATTAGTGTCTGTAAGAACTGTGGCATCTACTAGACTTGTATACTGGTGTCCATTACCATAAAGATTTTACACTATCATTATTTCATTCATGAAACAGTTTTCAAATTATTTTTTTTCATTTAAGTAATTTGAGAGAATGAAATGGTCAAGTATGAAAAGACCAATATCACAATATCACTATTTATATATTTAAAATAACTCTTCTGTGAGAACATGCATATTTTATTAAGCACCTATTTAAATCACCTTTACTTTTTGGAAAATCGAAATCTTCCCTGCAATATAGTCCTATAAAAAGATTTCTGATACAAAGTTTGCTTTGTATCAGTCCTATAAAAAGATTTCTGATAAAAAGTTTGCCTTGCCAACATTCTGTTTCTTGCATCATTTCTTATTATGAAAGATAATGATCATACCTTAAAATCTAGGACAATATTCCCTGCAGCATAAATCACTGTAACATTAAACCTTAATATTTATTGCCTGTTCTATCTTTCTGCTGACATTCCTATTAATGCTTCACTTAGCAAGTCAGTACTACTACACAGTACTAGGAAAGATTGAGAAAACCGTACACAAGTAAACTGAAAGCATAACTTATCTGTTACAGCACAGGAAGATTAAACACATGGCTGTAAAAATCCCTGCAATCACAGTAACTGGAGTCGAAGTTGCTTCTATTGCTTTAATAAATCCTTTAAGTATGCTTTCAATCTCTCAACAATTCCTGACAAAGCTGTGTGCTGTTGTTGTGGATCTGCCTACCTCAAAAGTCCTGATGGTGAATATTTCATATGGCTTATCACTTCTCTGTTTCCCTAGTCTGGGAGAAGCTACTGTATTCTAGTCCTGCTTAATACCTTGTTAGTCGAAGATGGATTTGTACTTTCAGCCTTTAGCCACCTAATTTCCTGTTACAGAAGATAAAAATTTTATTTTTTCACATGATGAATGAGGTGATTATATTTCACAAATTTTAAGTCCACGGACCATTAACTGACTCACTCTGAGCACTTGTCATTTTTACCCATATGTATGCAATAGGAAAAGAGGCTTGAATCATAGTAATACCTGAATATTATCATAGCTGGTTCCTCATAAACATCATGAGAAAACTTTATTTGTGCATATATGAGACTGTAAACAACACTTTGGGTACAAAAAATGAGTAATTGCTTATACTGAATCTTGGACTTGTTCATACACTAAAGAAAACTACTTGAAGTAGTTTTCTTTAGTGTATGAAATAATAGCAATGAATAAATGGCCTAAAAAATTCCAAATAATACCAGGAGAATATTAATAGTTGAATATTTTTAGCCATTATGACAATTTCAATTGTCAAATTCCTATTTAAAATTACTTGAGATGACGTGAGAATGTCTGTGAAGTCTCCTACGTATAGTAGTTGACAAAGGGAGGCGCACCCACTGTGGAGAGCACCATTCCTTGGGCTTCTGATTCTGATCCAAATAAAGAGAAAGATAGCTTAGTGTGGAGCTTCAACTCTTTCCTCTCCTTTCTGATGAGAATGCCATATTGCCATATGACCAGCTGTTTCAATCTCCTGATGCCTTGGTGGCACTGCTATGATGGACTGTGCTTTGAACGGTGAGCAGAAATAAATTCTCTTTTGAATTGCTTTTGTCAGTGTTAAATCACAACAGCAGGATGAGAAACTATGATATAAATTGATAGTAAAAGTAAGGTGGTTGTGCTTTTTAGGCCTTTAGAACTCATTTTGGGGGTGGAGGAATATGGGTAATGCTGGAAGTTTGGACTAGAAAAACATGTGGAAAGCAGGAGATAATGGGCTTTCCTGGTGGGCACTTAGAAGAGAAGAATGCCCAGAACAAATGTGGACAGTAAAGCCAATCCTCAAGAGATTTCCTATGGGAACAAAGACTTGATCAGGAAGTAGGCTAAAGATATTCATTTGATAGTTTGACAAAGGATCTGCTTTTACTTTGCATATCTTGCAAACCTTTGTGAAACTGAATTAAAAGATAAAGGGATATTTTATTTGATAAACAGAAGATTTAGGGGAGAGCTTAAATTTGGGGGCCAGGGCATGGTAGGATGTAGAAATGAAGTAGCTGTAAGCTTCAAGGAGATTAATCCCATTGCAGAGAAACCTGGTGTTCTGTAGGGACAATAAGAAAAGTGTTTCTTCAGAGTCAGCACACAAAAGCTGATACAACTGTGGTCCAACGGGGCTACATTGACAAATTCATTCACCTGTTACTACTTTGAGGCCTTTAAAATGCATGAATGAGGTGGACATGGAATGCAGCAGAGACCAGGCCTTGTGTGGCAGAGTTAGAGTTCCTGAGAAGAGGCTATGAATGGTCACTGCTGAAGCTGTGAATGTGAAGCCTAAGTAGAGTTGAAACCTCAGCATATTAGAGATTCCTAGAACATGGAGCATCTGTCAGGGAGAGCTGAGATGTTGCGTGGAGCTTGACTATGTCTAAGGGAGTGGTGTTTGTGCTGAGGCCTGCAGAGATGCAGATTATGTAGCTTCTTAAGCCTTTTAGAGCCTAGATTATTTCATTACAAGCCCTAGATTCTGATATGGAACTGCAAAATTTGGTGTCAGTTTTGCCATACAAACACAGTCATGTTTATCCCCTTATTGCAGTTATTAGCTCAGGTATCAACACTTGACTATTAAGAACTTATTAAGATGCTGGCAGTTCCAAGAGAGATTATGTCACTTCAGTCTAATGGACACTGATCCTAGTCTTCATTTTTTGTATTATAGTTTATATGTATCAGTGGCAAATTAAGTCAAGTATGTAAACAACAATTTCCAGAGCATCTACTGAGAAATTCCATACTGCAAAAGTTTCCAGTATTGGGAGTTAACTCTGCCAATTCTTTTTCTTCTTTTTAAATGTTTAGCATGTTTTATTAACTAAATTTGTTCCTTGACAATTTCATATGTATATAAATGTATTCTGATTACTCTTACCAGTCTTCTCTCTCTTCCATTCCTGTCATACCTCATCCACACAGGTCTCTCTTCAATGTTCACATCCTTAGAGTTTTAGTAGCACACAATGAGTTATTGTGATGATGGAACTATACAATGGAACTGGACAGACTCAGCAGTGTACATATTTGGAAACAACAACTCTCTATTCCTTAGAACCCATCAATAGACAATACTTCAGGAGAGAGTCCTGTGAGGTCCTCTCTATCCATGACCGATGGTTGACAGGTCTTGTCTTAGACTATCTCAGTGCAGGTAATCTTGCCTGCTGTGGGTTCATGATTGCAATAGCTTTAGAATTTTCAGAAGATAGCTTCGTCTAGACTTTCGTCTTATCTCCTTACTCTTACATTCTTTCTTTCCTTTCTGCCACATTCCCCAAATTTAAAGGAGGTACGTTAAATGTGTTGCTTATTGCTAAGCATTCAATCATCTTTATTTATCAGCACCTTAGGCAGCTAAAAGTCTCTGTAGTCACCCATGCTCATTAATAAAGAGAAGCATGTCTAATTAGGGCTGATAATATCGTTTCTCTATTTGTGTGAATTTAGATGCTTAGAAGGGTGTTTGATACCATGTCAGTTTAACTAACCAACACTTTTAGGTTTTCCCTAGTTTTCTCTGACCTTCTGAGTAATGTAATTTTTTCTGGTTTTATAGTACTAGACTATACTAGACATGAATTCTGTTTTGTTTAGCAATCCACAAATCCAATAGAGAGCTGATGTTTGTCTTCATAATATTTGCACTATTACAGCAGTAATATTCATTTGGTATTGCAGTTTACAGGGCTCAAAGCTGGGTATAACTAGAAACAGCACCTACCCAAGTAACATGCATAGTACCTTCTGCCTTTATAAAATTTAGTTAGTAGAGTGAAAGCTTTTGGCTTAATTCTGGCTTGATCTATCTGGATCTTATTTTTTTTAATATTTTATATATTATTTTTATTTTATGTGTATGAGTATATTACCTGCATGTTTGTAAGTATACCTGTGTAATGTCATGCCCTGGGAGGTCAGAAGAGGGCATCTAAACCCTTGGAACTGGAGTTATGGATGATTATTAGCCATTATGTGGGTGCTGGAAATTGATCTTGGGTCCTCAGCAAGAGCAGTCACTGATCTTAACTCCTGACCCCCCTCTCCAGCCATCAATATCTCTGTATTTCACAACCAATATATCTGCTGTCTTTAGAATAGGGTCTGTCATCTACTTTTTATGGACAACTACTGGTTAGTTTTTATTATCAATTTAATGTCCTTGTTTCCTAGAAAGAAGGAATTTCAAATGAGAATTTTCCTAGACCCCACTGCCCTACAGATAGATGCATCTGTGTGCATTTTCTCAGCTGATGATTCATGTAGGGGAGCCCTACACTTCTTTGGGTAGTACTATCCCTCGCAGGTGGAGTTGGTATTTAAAAGAAAGCTAATCCAGTGTGAGACAGTGAGTGAACCAGTGAGTGAGCCAGTAAGCAGCATTCTTCACTGATGTCTGCTTCAGTTCCTGTCCTGACTTCCCTCACTGATGGTTAGTATAATCTGAAATGAACCGTTTCCTCACTTCAGCTGCTTTGTGTCGGAGGGCATTAGCACAGCCACAGAAAGCAAACTAGAAAAGAACCCAAGAAGAATTGGCAAGATTTTGTATTATTTTCAGAACTCTGGGTGCTTCTTGACCAATATCTCATTAGAAGGTGTCCACTTCCAGCACTGAGATTATTGTTTAATAGCTATTGGATATTAACTACATCATTATCCAGACAAACAGGAAATCTTCTTTCTCTTTTTGAAACGCATATTTTAATTAGCTTACAACATATCGGGTTTCCATATGGCTTTTCAGACTTTTTGTTTTGGTTAATCCTCTCTCTCCTTGTATTGCCTATTCCTCCTGTAACCCTTCCATCCTCAGTATGACCTCTATTTTCCTATCACCTGTATTCTATTAACCTTGCTCCCTTAAGCCATTCCCCAATTGTCCTTCTCTAGTTTAAACAGAGTTTCTTATTCAGAAACTGTAAAACTGACACATGAACTGAACAAGTGTATACATCTTTATAGTGATTGCATTAAGCCTTAGCTGGATAGGTAAGAAGCTTTCTATATACAAACAACTTTCTGGGTTCTTTCATTTACAGCTGTATTCTACTTCATTGTGATCATGTTCCAGGTATTAGTGGTTTATTTTGTTAACACTTATTACAGCATCACTAACATTAAAGGAGTTTTCCAAGGTCAGAAAAGAATGGGATGTTTGAGCAGGCTAAGGAAGACACTCTGTCTCTGAGATTCAACAACATTTGGAAGCTGCATCTTCAGAAGGAAGGCCACCACATATATTCCCTTCTGTTCTTTTCTGCATCTCACTCCACACATTTTAAATCTAGGCATTAAGCCAATTATATTTATCTGGCAATATAAACTACTACTGGTAATTATTGCCCAATAACAAACATTCTGTTTATAGAGATGCCAGGTAGTTTAAGTTGATTTGATGATTATTGGTTCATTAGAATTCTTAAAAGATGTAGTTTTACAATTTTTGTCTTCTGCTCAGTTCAAAGGATAAAATAGAACTGGTCTGAAGAGACATTCCATTGCTCCTACTTTTACTAACAAAACTAAAGTGTTAGAACTTTTATTAAAATTTCAAAAAGACCCGGGCGTCGTGGCACACACCTTTAATCCTAGCACTTGGGAGGGAGAGTTTGTGAGTTCAAGGCCAGTCTGGTCTACAGTGTAAGCTCTAGGCCAGCTGGGGCTACAGGGTGACCCTGTCTCAAAAAGACCAAAAAAATAAAATTAAATAAATAAAAAAGTAGTGATCCAAAGAATCTGTGCACTGCATTGTGCATTCCACTTCCGTTAGGTTTAGCTTGAGTTGACAAAGCAATCACAGAGTAAAGAGAAGTTTTAACAAGGCAGGCTGTTTAACTCTGGCACCAAGTATCTTTAAGGACTTGCCTCCTTCCAGAAGATTCTTCTAGACGGCTTCTTGTCAACAAAAGAAGGCAAATAACATACAGAGGGGGGCAGCTTCATCAGACATGATTAACATTGGATTGAGCACATAAAACATTGAACAGTTTGTAGTTCTAAAAATATTGTCAAATGCTGAAATGGAGGTGGGCAAAGCAATCAAGTAACCACAGAAAGAATGACATCTTCCAGTCATGATTCACATGGCCTTCCATATTGTAGCCAGTTTTCTTCTCTGCTTTCCTAGGTGGAAATAAAATTTAAAATAAGACCATATAATGTTCACAGTTCAGGTTCCCTCAGTTATCTGTAGACATTGACATCATATAAGCTTTGAACAAAATATATATCTACTCTTTCATATTAAAAATTATATATAAAATATAGACCTATTCTTAGGTTTTAATTCTGTCTAACTCTAAACACCTTGAAACAAATTAGCATTATGTGATTGAACAGGCAGGAATTTTGGGAGAACTCATAGCTGTTTTAAGAATGGCTGAATAGGGGCTGGAGAGATGGCCTAGCGGTTAAGAGCGACGACCGCTCTTACAGAGGACCCGGGTTCGATCCCCAGCACCCACATGGCGGCTGAGAACCGTCTGAAGCTCCAATTCCAGGAGAACTCCAGTTCCAGGCGAATCCGAGACCCTCTTCTGTCCTCCGCGGCGTTGCACGACACGGGTGCACAGACTTGCATGCAGACAGTACATTCATACACATACAGAAATAAATAAAATTAATAAAAAAAAGAATGGCTGAATAGAACATAGTCCTCCATAAATTCAGTAAAGAAATATGTGATCTATAACCAGACTTTCTTTACTTCTTAAACATCTGGATAGTTTGTAAGAGAAATATGAAAGTTGACACTTTACCAGCCATGTTGTTTCAGTTCATCAATTTCTATTTTATTTTTATTTGGGGCCTTTTTTTTTTTTTTGAGACAGTGTCTCCTGTAGTCCCAACTGGCCTACACCTTGCTATGTAGAACAGGCTAGCCTCAGTCTCACAGAGATATGGCTACTTCTGCCTTGCAAATCCTGGGATTAAAGCCATGCACCATCACACCTAGCTGTAATTCATTGTTTTAAATAATTTATTATTGATAACTTCTCACCCATTGGGGTATGATCAAGTTTAATATGTTTGTGAAAAATGGCAGTTTTATTGTGGTATGAAAAGGAAATGAATTAGTGTCCTTTCTGGGATAATGACATTCTGACATAATTCAACATAGAAATTTAGAATTCAATATATCTTGAGATTGGTGTGCTTAGAAGTGTGCTGTGGCATGAAGGAAATTTAGCCCTATCTCATGCCTACACACAATGTTTTTGGTGTGTTATGTAATTATGACCTCACAACAGCCAAATAAATTAGAAGGATGGAGCTGAAAGTTGATGTGCAAAGAAAATACATGGAGTTTTTCATTTTTCTTATGTGTCTTAGGAACATTCCCTATATTTAAAATTAACTATCATGTTAAGCTGTCCTCCGAAGTATTCAGTTCCTACAAAAACAAATCTAAGTGTGACTGAGACAAAAACAGCTGGACAAAATGGGAAGTACACCAACTAATAAGAAGTATATCCTTAGTATTCTTTGGATAATCTGAGATTACAAAAATAAGTTGCATTTTTAAGCAAAATACAGAAAGCAGCCTCCATCAAATCATTGTCATGCAGTGTTGAATTGCTATATCATATGTGTTTCTAAGGGCTGTGAGATGACTTAGCAGGTGAAGCCATTGGCAATAAAACCTAAAAGACTTGAATTCAATCCTCTGGACCCACGTGGTGGCAGAATCAAGTCCAGGTAGCCCTCTGACCTCTATATGTGTGTTTTGGCATACATGTGTAGATGCATGAAAGTGCATCTACACATGTATGCATGTATCTACATGCATCTTTCATGCATCTACACATGTATGCCAAAACACACATATACATTTATATAGATACACATATATATGTAGATATATATATAGAGAGAGATAGATAGATACATATATAATTTTTTAAAGTTAAATGTGATTTTTTGGTTCATATTGAGACGACATCTTTCTAACTGTACCTGATTGGTCTCTCATTGATCATTCCTCTGTCTCAGGCTCCCTCGTGTTGAGGTTATATGTATGTGCCACCAAACATCACCAGATTTTTTTCAGCTATTAATTGTATTACTCTTTTTTTTTTCTTTTTTTGTGTATGAGTGTACTCTCTGCATTTAAGTAGGTATACCCGTGTAGTACAACTTGCCTATGAGGTCAGAAGAGGGGTCGGCATTTTATTTCTGTATGTGTATGAACTGTACTAGTCTGCATGCAGGTTCTGTGCACCCATGTGTTGCCATGCCGTGGAGGTCAGAAAGAGGTTTGTCGGCATTTCCCTGGAACGCAGATTCTCTGGGAACGTCGGAGTTTCAGACGGTTGCGGCCGCCAGTGTGGGTGCTGGGAACAACACCTCCTACCTGTAAGAGCAGAGTGCGTCTTAACCGACGCAGCATAATCTCCAGCCAAAGTGTTTAAAATATAAACAAAAAAACAAAACCAAAAGTCGGAAAAAAAAAAAAAAGCAAAACAAAAAAAACAACAAAAAACATTGTTCTTTACCTGTCTTTGTACCGTCTTAAACTTGACCTTGGCCTGAGGTCTGGGCTGGCGTTTCAGAGCTGGGTCTCTAATGACATCCTTGTTGACAACAGTCTTAGATCCAAGGGGATATCCACTGAGTACCTGGTGGGCATGAGGTGATTGTAGTTATAAACTTTGAAGAAAGACTTGATCTTTGATCTCTTGGCGATTTTCTTCTTGCCCATGGCGGCTGTCAGTTTCCTGGGGTAACGGTCAATTCCAGCTACCAGTGCATGGCTAGAGGCGCGGTCTGAGGTGCCATCATCAATGTTCTTCACGATGGGTGGATAACTGCTTTCTGTCTGGAGTAGCGTCCTGCTAGGACCAGCACCACTTTCCTGGGTTTCATGAACTTGCCTTTTTCGGCAGCTACCAGGCGGCGCCCAGCAGAAAGCAAATGGCATTATTCTTACTGTGATGTTTCCATGGAATATTTTAGAGAAGTGCTGTTTTAAATAAGTAAGCGATATCTTTTTTTAATTATTAATTTTTATTGATGGTTTGTGTTTTTTTTTTTTTTTTTTTTTTTTTTTTTTTTTTTTTTTCCTTTCCCTCCCTCCCCCTTCCCCACCCCCCAACCCCCATCCCCACACCCCAACAGAGCTCATGCATTCTGCCATAACTGTCCTGCCATCTTTCAGTTTTTTTTTTTTTCATTTTTAGCTATAAGTGATAATCCATGAGTACAAGCATCCTTCATGCAAAACCTATCTGCAGGCTGTTGTGCCCAAACACCTACAGCCCCACCATCCAGTGGGGGGTGACAGGTTGTTTGTTCAATCAAGTTGATCAAATGAGTGTCCAGACTACATTGCTGTAGTTTCACCATTCACCCCAATCGCAGCCCTTACATTCTACCACGCCCCCTCTTCCGCAGGTTGTTCCCTAGGCTTAGAAAAGGGGCACAGGTGGATGAGAGGTAAAACAGTCCACTCTCTCTGGAGCTGTTGACTTGGACTCTGGTCAATTCTGGCTGTTTCCTTTCATGGGCTGACAGTTTGTCCAGGAATAACCTTTCGATCCTACTAATGAAGAACAAGCAATTAGATATATAGGTATTTAAGCAGCACTAATAGTTATGGTAGGTTACTTTAGCATAGACACATGTTTGGATATGTTAATCCATGAATTACAATTTTCCCCCCTGTTAAATATGACAGGGTCTTACTGTGGCTTATAACATCTCCTAACCTGTAGAGGATGTAGGCTTGTGGCATCAGCCATGGGTTATTCCTCCAAGGAGAGAGCCAATAGCCAATTATATTTGGGATATACAGGCACATGGCTGCCTCTGCTGCACAGTATTTCCAGGCAGATAAGATTTTTTTTAATTTGGCCCTCCAGAATACTTGTAAACCCAGAACAGAATCTTCCAATCCTTCTTATAACACAGAGAAGAAGTCTAGTCAGAAGTAAAGAAACTGGACAAATAGTAATCAAGTAGAATTTTCCAGCTTGCTAAACTCATGAAGTCCTCTAGAAATTTTGAATTGTTTAAGATATGCATGGAAAAGTGTTCCTTGACCTATAATTAATCACTTTTAAAAAGTATTTCCTTAATACATGGTAGAGAAAATAAATGTCCCTATGGAAACACTAATCCCCAGAACCTGGAAAACTATTATATCCCTGGCAAATTCTCTTTTGCAGATGTAGTTAAGAAGCTCCAGATAGGAGCTTACTCTGAACTTCTAGATAGGCACACAGTAATCAAAGTACATCCATGGATTACAAAGAGAGGCAAGAAGTTTGGAAGGGGAGAAGTCGTAATGAGGTAGCTGAATTTGATAATGTGAGGACACAACTAAAAATTTGAACTTTCCTAGATGTTGGAAGTAGCAAAGACGTGAAAATTTGCTTAGAGTCTGAGAAAGAACAGAACCCTGCCAACACTGACATTAGCCTAGAAAACTGATTTCAGATTTGTGATATTTAGTACTATAAGAAAAACAATGTATTGTGACTCGAGGCATTAACATTGTGACCATTCGTTTTCTTAGCAATAAAAAAAGGTATATGTTTGCTAGATGACAAATCAATAAATTAAATTTTTATACCTTTAAAAATAAGTAAATAATATAGCAAGTCCCTAAATGTATTGCTCTTCCTTAAGTAAGAGATACATATCACTCAACAACTCCTTCAAGGACAACTAAGATTAGAAGAAAAACCAATTCTACTTTAAGAATTTTGCTAATGTTAATACTAATAATACCTGTCGTAGTTTGTCTTCCATTGCTGTGACAAAACACTCTGACCAACACCAACTTGGGGAGGAAAGGGTTTATTCAGCTTACATCTCCCAGGTCACAGATCATCACTTAGGGAGCTCAAGGCAGGAACTCAGGGCAGGAACCTGGAGGCAGGAGCTGAAGCACAGGCCATGGAGGGGTGATGTTCACTGGCTTGCTCTCTACTGGCTTGCTCAGCCTGCCTTCTTATACTGTCACTGCTCAACAATCAAGACAATACACCACAGATGTGGCCACAGGCCAATCCAATGGAGCCAATTCCCCAACCGAGGCTCCCTCAACCCAGGTGTGTCAAGTTGACACCAAAGCTATCCAGCACA
>VZQC01005070.1:4722762-4760602 GCA_009823505.1 Rhizomys pruinosus | reverse complement strand
AAAAAAAAAAAAAAAAAAAAATTGCATTGTTTTTCAAAAATTTCATATTTGGGTGTGCAGAATTAAGTCATATGGGCCAAAATTGCTCTGGAAAATTCCGTAGGAAGATTCCAGGTTGAAGACAGATCTGATGTCTCTCAGGCAGTCTGACGGTTTGACACTGACAGTTTTCCTCCCAGCACTCCAACGGATTGCTCTTTCTCTGGTTAAGCCCCAGAAGGGATTAGCTTGTGTTTAGGGACCATGTGGTAGGAAAATCACATAAAACTGGTTGATTGAGTCGTCTGCACTCAGTGGGGTATAAACACGAAGCAGTTTGTGTTTCCACAGTGACTGCTTTTGACTGCAATCTGTCAAAATGTTCTTATTGACATCTCTGACAGATTTCACAACTTTCAATCACTCTGGTTATTTAAATTCTACTTCAATGTAAAACCTTTATGTCATTGTACTTAAATATCATCTTCGAATATAGAAGTGAGCTGGAAGCCATCTCCTGCTGGAGTGTAGGAGGGTGAGGGAAAGCAGGAGACATCTGTTCCTTAAGTGCTCCCTTTCTTGTCAATGCTTCCCGTACTAAAGTGTAGAACAATAAGAAAGAAAGTAGAAGAGTTCACATTACCTGTACTTCATTGTTGCATAGTCTAGTGGTTTTTTTCCAGTAATTTATTCCTGTCTAATAATAGAAAAGACTTTTGAATTCGTCTAAGGATATCATGGTCATCCCTAACTCTCTTTATTCTATGAGGGATTCAGTATGATCATCAGGATTGGTCTTCTCAGTTTTCTTACAACTAGGCATCTGGCTAAGTCACTGACCATTGCATATGACACACTGGCCAGGTTGCTTCAACCCTCTTCCCTTATGAGTCACTGTTTGTCCTTGGAAACATGTGCCTCATACCCCTTAAACAATGCAGGAACAAACGTGCTGCTTTCACACCTTTTTCTTTCCTTGCCATTTCATCTTTTTCCAGATCTCTTATTCTGTTCATACAATCTCAGAATTAGCACAGCAAGACAAATGTTTAAGCAGACAGAAAACTTGGAGAGCAAATAATGGCCTTCTGTTCCTCTCAGCTAGCTCTATCCATAGAAGTGCTTTTCATCCCAATCCCTTTCAGTTTATTATGTGGAAAGATGACACAGGCTCTCCTCAAACATTATCTTCCTAGAGAATCTCTTTTCTTTCTCTCCAGCTTTTCCAAACATCTGTATAATGCCTGGGGCTACACTTGAGAATAGGGGCCGTGCAGGAGGATCCAGTGTAACCAAAGCCATGAAAGGTAATTATCAGTATACCATAAGATGGGCATTAGAATTTTAGCTACTTGCTGTCATTCTGTTCTTGTCCATTGGTAACAATCACAAGTTATAATCCACATATATTTCATATTACCAATCATTCTTAGATGACCTGAGTATTTACCCTGAGTAATATTCAGGCACCAAAAGTGACAGAAGGGCTTCTAATACTTGTCTTCCTTGTTTGCTTTTATTTTTTTAGGTTTATCTTCATTAGGGGGAAATTATAGGCAGGACTAGTCATAATTTACACTGTCTTGCTTGCTCATAGATACTGTGCACTTCTTATGAGCAGGTGCATTTCAAGTAGTTTAAGTTGTACATGTATAAAGTATAAAAGATCTATAGCAGGAAACTAATCTTTGGAATACCAGATCATCGTATCCTTGAGAAAGCAGTCATGAGCAGTATACACTTAATTTATCATTGAAGATATTGGCCAGAAAATGAAAACATGTAAAGTTTTCATAAATTGTAACAATATAGGGATATTCAAAACTATGTGGCAAAGTCAAAGAAAAATAATCTAATTCCTTAAAACACTTAAAAGAAATAATGGAAAAAAGGACTAGAATATAGATGTCTAGAGTATTTAGAACACAACCATTTATACTTTTGAAATATTGTAAATATTGTATTTTTTTTTTGGTCTTTTTGAGACAGGGTCTCCCTGTATCCCTAGCTGGCCTGAAACTCACTCTGTAGACCAGGCTGGCCTTGAACTCAGATAGCTGCCTGCCTCTGCCTCCCAAGTGCTAGGATTAAAGGCTTGTGCTACCATGCCCGGCCTTATTTATTATTTTATGAATATATTGCCAGGATGTATGTAAGTTCACCCCATATGGTACAATGCTGGCAGAGGTCAGAAAAGGCATGGGATCCCTTGGAACCCGAGCTACAGATGATTGGTAGCCATTATGTGGGTGCTGGGAATTGAACTCTAGTCTTTTACAAGTCCAGCCAATGCTACACTTAACAGCTGAGCCATCTCTTCGAACTCAATTTATGTACTATTTTAGACAAATATAAACAAATTATAAAATTAAACATATTTTTAAATAATTTAGGATATATTTTAGATAATTTGGGGTATTTGAACCTTTGCTTTATAATTTATTTTTTTAATTTTTTTATTTATTTCTGTATGTGTATGAATGTACTGTCTGCATGCAGGTCTGTGCACCCATGTCGTGTCGTGCAATGCCACGGAGGTCAGAAGAGGGTCTCGGATTCCAGTCCTTTGCTTTGTAATTTGTAACAGTAAGGAATCACTTTGTTGATTTGTAAAGGCTGGAAAATAGTCAGGTTACTTCTGCATGTTCCCATTTTATTGTTTACCATGTTTTCTGTGGATACCAATCTCTGCAGATGGTCAAGTTCCTCAAATCAAACACAGTTTGCATATAACCATTCATATCTAACTTAGATTAGAAACAATAGCTGTACCTAATGAGAAGCTATCAAAGTATTTATTATATTGTATTGTTTAGGAAATAATGGCAGGAGAAACGTCTGCACGTATCAAGCATGAACACAGTCCTTTCAAACATTTTTTTTCACTTGTGGTTGATTACATCTACAAATATAATGCCCACAAATTCAAGGCCCAAATGTCTTGGACAGTACCAGGCATGGACTTACTCCTGCTGAGTGGGCCTTTAGTCAAAATAGGCAGCTATTGTTCATCTGTTGTGTAAAATTCCCACTATTAGAACAATAGAGACAATATGCTGGGGTGTTTATTGTTGTTGCTCATAGGCTTTACAACTGGGTAGAACCATTGATATTTTTCTCACTTGGCAGCTTGCATAGAATTTTCTCCTATCATGAGATCTAGTCTTCAGTGAGAAGGCTTCCAGGGCAGTTCCATCTCAAATAGTCTAAGTCATGGCTTCAAACTGCATGGTGTCTTCAGCATTGGGGTCCAACTTTTGGGTTCTGGGAGGCAACCATGTGCTCTGGCAATACTCTTCATTTTGAGAATGTCTTGAGCTTCTGTGACCACAATTTGAAGGGAGGGACATATCCCTTTCCAGGATATTAGGATTTTTGTTATATAGCCTTCAGCTATAAACGTGTGTGTGTGTGTGTGTGTGTGTGTGTGTGTGTGTGTGAGTGTGTGTGTGTAAGACAGGGCATTAAGATGGCTCCTCATATAACAATGCATGCCAGCAAGGATGACAAATGATAATCTCAGTTTGATCCCAAGAACCCATATTGTGTAAGAAGAGAACTGATTCCTACAAGTTGTCCTCTCGTCTCCACATGGGTAAATGGAGTATGTATGCATTTGCAAATTTAATTAAAACATTTAAATATCTTTATAAAAATAAATTTTGCTTCTGTGGCTTTAATTCCTGTATTTGATTTTTTTTTTTTTTTTTTTTTTTTTGGTCCTTTTTGAGACCGGGTCTCCCTGTAGCCCCAGCGGTCCTGGAACTCACTCTGTAGACCAGGCTGGCCTTGAACTCACAAAGATCCGTCTGCCTCTGCCTCCCAAGTGCTAGGATTAAAGGCATCTGCCACTACGCTCAGCCAGCCCAGTATTTGATATTATATATGATTATTTATATGAGGAATTTTTTGTGCATGTCACCAAATACATTTAGTGTCAACTGCCCTGAGTATTCTTTCTTTTTTTTATTTAATTTTTATGTGTATGAATGTACTATCTGCATGTAGGTCTGTGCACCCATGTCGTGCAGTGCCTTGGAGGTCAGAAGAGGGTGTTGGATTCCCCTGGAACTGGAGTTCTCCTTGAATTGGAGTTTCAGATGGTTCTCGGCCGCCATGTGGGTGCTGGGGATCGAACCTGGGTCCTCTGCAAGAGCAGTCGGTGCTCTTAACCACTAGGCTATCTCACCAGCCCCGAGTATACTTTCTTTTAAATTTTTTTCATGATAAATTAGAACCTATCATATGAATGTATTATTGATGTTTTTCTTTTTTTGACTACCCAAAGTTTAGAATTTTTTAGGAAATATACCTATTGAAAAAGATTAGACAGTATCTGCTTATGTATCAATGTAGTCATTGATTATCTAAAAACTGTCTATCATATTTATAAGTAAATATCTGTTATGTTTATAAAAACTCTTGCTAGCCGGGCATGGTGGCACACACCTTTAATCCTAGCACTTGGGAGGCAGAGGCAGCCGGATCTTTGTGAGTTCAAGGCCAGCCTGGTCTACAGAGCTGAGTTCCAGGACAGCTGGGGCTACAGGGAGACCCTGTCTCAAAAAGACACCCCCCCCAAAAAAAAAAAACTGTTGCTCTCTCTGGATATTTTTTACATCAAGATTATGTATGGGAGGAACAATCACCTATGAACTTGTATGAAAAATGTAAGCAACTCACCTTTCTGGTCTCTTTAGGAAAAGGGTTTCTGAAAGATCATACTTCAACCTGAATCTTTATGAAGGTTTTGTGTTCAGATATAGTAATTTGGAGAGTTTATTTATCTGTGGGGTTAGTGATGATGGCTTCAGTACCCAATTCTTAGGGATAGTCATGAGTCTGGATTGATTAGCAATGATATTCAAGGGCTGGCAGAGCTGCTGTATTGTATAAGTTCAAGGCTAGACATGTTCCAGTGAGACTGAAGGTGTGCGTAAATTTTTGTGTAACTCTCCTTATTTTTTTTCAGGCTTTTAAACATGATTTTTAATTTTGCTATAGATACATACAAATTATACATAAGTAAGAAATTTAATATTACTTGAATATTAAGTATACATGGTATAAAGTTCAAATCAAGTAACATATATAATGCTTTTAAATTTTTTATTGGAGTAGAAAGCTGGCTCAGAGGGTCAGAATGTTTGCTGGAAATTCATGAGGACTTAGGTTTGATTCCACATAACAAGTCCAGCATCTTTCATTTTTGAGGGACCCTAAGCTCTGTTCTGACTCCTGGTTGAGCAGCTAATCTACATGTACATGACTATTCATATACTTCACTCATTTACCTATACATGCTTGTTCATATACCTTAGTCATTTACCTGTACATGCATATTTCACTCATCTACCTGTACATGCATGTTCATATACGTCACTCATTTACCTGTACATCCATGTCCATATACCTCACTCAGACCTTCACGCAAAAAATAAAGAAAATAATTCTTCAAAAATATTTATTTGTATTGAAAATATTCAAAATTTTCTGCCCAAATTATATCTATACACATATGTACATCTATGCATTCGTACATATACATTTTCTTAAAGAGTTTATTGTCATTGATAAATTGTTGAATTTTCTCAGATAAAATTGTTTGCACACATGGTATGTCATATGTTTTATTTTTTTTAAATGTGCTTTATGACATTTGTTGATTACATGTTTAATTTGTTATTTTTATTTTAGAGTATAAGTATAATGCCTGCATCTGTGTAAATTCGCCAGTGTCATGCACTGGCCTTGGAAGTCAGAAGAAGGTGGTGGATTCCTCTGGAACTAGATTTATAGATGGTTATTAGATATGTTGTGTGTACTGGGAATTCATTCTAGGTCTTCTCCAAGGGCAGCCAATGCTCTTCACCACCATCTCTCCAGGCATGGTCATGTATTCTCAATCTAAATTTGTAACTTATGGTTCTCACCTCTTTGCCATTGACTTTCACTCATATGTCTGGAATCATTTTGTGTTGTTTTATTGGTTTATGTTTAAAGTTACTTGTATCATATTATAATTTCACATGGACTTAATATATTATACATCAAATATTCATATCTGGAGATTGTATTTTTCTATTGAGTCTAAGCAATAGGGAAATTGTATGTTTTCTGTAACCCAAAACTTGATTTTAAACACAAATTACCTCAAAAGAATGTACATAAAATCTGGTTATTGTTATTTTTGTCTGAATGTATCACTAATAAAAAGCCAGGCGATTTTAACACAATTTTGTTGAATTAATTGGGACAAATTTTAGTTCATTTTAGCTATCCTAATTAATTTTGTGTATGTTTGCTATCTTGTTAAGATACTGTGCAGGCATTTGGTAAGCTCTCTTTGCAAATTAGGAAATATAACCTTATCACCAGTTAACATATCAAGTGTCTAACTAAATTTAGCTGAGACTTGCCTTTCATATGAGTTCCCACTTATCCAAGTTGACTCCCATTAGCCACTCTGCCATAATGGCTTGTGGGAAGACCGAACTGAAAATTGAATTAATGCAAGCCATTTCTCAATCATTTCTCATTCTCATAAAATGATTAAAGCTGATATAAGAGGGCTCATTAAAACAGAAAACATTAGGCTCATTAAAAAGCCATTAAACCATCTCACTTCTCTGATTTATTTTATCGTAACCTTATGTAGCCATTGTTTAAAAGTCACTACATCACACATTCCTGTCCTTATTATTAGAGAAATGTGATCTAAAGTGTGCACTCTGGATACGTGGCTACTGGAAGACCAAAATAATCTCCAAGTTATTCTTGCTCAGTCTATAGTTTTCTGAGGCCAGATGTTGACTGCTCCAAGTTGTAGATCTGCTATGCTCATTTGGAATGGATTTGTCTTTCAGTGTCTATTCTTTCTATTTTTAACCTGCACAAAAGTTCTTCATATTTTACCCCTGTATCATTTAAATTTGGAACCAAATTACTACCTCTGCTGATAAAGGGAATAGCTGTTAGTCATTGTGTGATAATAGTGTGAATTTTTTTAGTAAGGAATAGTAATATCTATTGCCAAGGCAAACAAAGAATTTGCCATAGGGAAAATTTTTCTTTGTCAGAAGGTTCAGCTCCAGCTTTATGATGATATCATTCAGATGCTAGTTGGTTTTATATTTCTCTTTAATAATATTTTCTAAGTATGCTTTTCTAAGAATACATTCAGGAACACTATCTTGATTTTAAAAATGCTTCCTTATTTATTACAATTCAAATAGAAGGCAACTAAGTAAGAAGGAAAATGCCTGGAACCTTATTACTTGGAAAGTAGAGGCAGGATGATTAGGAGTTCAAGACCACCCTCAACTTCTTCATAAGTTCCAGGCCTGCCTGGGATACACAAGTTCCTATTTCAAACAAACAAACAAACAAACAAACAAACAAACCATCAAACAAACAAACATAAATAAGAAAAAAGAAATAGAGAGAGAAAGAAAGAAAGAAAGAAAGAAAGAAAGAAAGAAAGAAAGAAAGAAAGAAAAGAAAATTATAGAAGGAAAATACATGGCAAGATATTGTCTTACTAGAAGCACCTCACACTAGTCTAGTTAATGCTAAATGTCAGTGGCTTTGTCTTAAAGGCATAATCCAATACTGATCTCATATTTGTCCATTTAATTACTGGAAAGTTGTGGACATGTTGAGGCCTTGTGTATATCCCCAGGAAGGAAAATCAACCTTTATTCTAAAGACAAGCACAGGCATTTTGATCTAATGTGGCAACATTGAACAGGCAATGTGTCTCTGTGAGGAACTTTAGTTTGCAGAGAGCTATATCAAGGACCAGCCTAGAATGTCATCAACCATTTTCTTCAAGAATTATGAATTTTTATATTCATCTATCACTATCTTCCACTATTAGTACAATCTAGTTAGAACTAGTCATATAGCACAAATGAAGTACAAATGACAAATCTTTACCTTCTTCCATACATCCTGGAATGTATATCATACTTTTTCTATTGAACACACTTTGGATGAACTACATATGAGTTGCTTAGTTGCTGTCTTGATTATTGGATAAAATTGTTAGTAGTGTCATAGTATTAGGCAAGCTCTATAGATTGGCTTTGAGTAAATTTCAATGTCTCTATCATTTATTTCATATTATGTTATTATAGGTTTAATACAATAATATATTTTGAAAAAAAATGTTTCCATATCTTTTGTCAGCACATATTGCTATAGTATTTGGAACTATCCATGGTTTTAGATATCTACTCAAGTTCTTAGAACTTCCTCCTGCATTGGAATTCAATAATTCCTCCCTTCATCCATCACTGAATTAAATTTTGTTTGTCTCATAGGAAAGGAATCAACATACTCTTGATTGTTGTTATAACAATGAACTGTATATGTAATTAACTATTGTGATATCAACCAACTCTGTTATTATTCCTCTTTTTATATTTAGTAAATAGAGACCTCGAGAAATTAGAAAACTCACTCCAGGTAACCAATTAGTAAGGGCAGCTGTGGTTTTAATTTACATACATGTGACCCCAAAATATGTCATTAATGTTTGTACCCGATTTCTTAGAAAAGGCACTCGATAATTTCCTACAACTTTATTTCCCAACAATTTATTATCCCTGTTTTTCTCAAAGAAAAGAGAAATTGTCTAGTTTCTACATAGTGACTTAAATATACACATATATGTATATAAAATATTTGCATACTAAGTGTTTGACATCTCAAATAGCATATGTCTTTTTGAGTGTAACTGAATAGGTCTCTTATATTGGAACTCACCAACTCACACACAGCTCAGGAATTATTGCTGAAGAGAGGCTGGAAAGATTGTAAAAGCCAGGGCTTGTTCATGAATGTTGGGAAGCAAAGGCTTTCAGACTTCTGAAAGCTTGCACATATGAACTTATAGCAAGAATAACATTAAGCAGGAGACCAATGCCAACTCAAACAGACATGGTCCCAGACTGGGGCAAGAGATATATGCATTGGCTCAGCCCTGGACTGAGAACTACTGGAATCTAATTTCTATTGGGTGAGGAAGAGTATGCTTTACTTAAGATTTCTAGATGTGCTGACTAAACTCCAGCAGATGAATTTGCAAAGAAGTACATCTGAGTTCAAAAGCTTGACTGGATAGGACTTAACATGGATGATGTAATGCATGAGTTCTGATGGGGGTTAGGGATGTGGAGAGGGGCTCTCAATTTGATTAGGAATTGTTGTATGAAAGGTACAGATGCTCAATAACAAAGAAGGAAAAAAGTATTTAAAAAGTAAAAAAAAATCGTAAAATAGTTATTTCACACAGAAAAAGTCATCATGCAGCTAAATGCTAAGGAAATTATTGTATAAATTTCTCCATATGTAAAATCAAAATAATGGATCACAGCTTAACTTGAAGTAAACTAGTTAGAAAAAGTCTTGGAAATTATATAGACTACCATTGTTCTCTGCTGAAAGGCCTTTCCATATATATTTGCTACTCATAAGGTTTTGATCAAATTGGGATAGATATTACATGGCATGGTTGTTATAGATGAAGTAACATTGGGATTATAAATTCAGTTTGCTGGATATCATTAGATTGATGTTTCTTCTGATATTAACAACTCTAATACTGCTTATAAGTCTTGTCTATCTTAATAAATTAGGAGATGTTTCTTAACTTGATTGATTGATTATTTAAGATTGAAATGTGAATAAAAACTGTCTTAGAGATATGTAATCTTATTTGGAATCCCTAAAACATCAAGGTATAACCACTTTGGGAGTTAATCCATGTTAACCAAGCTCAGAGTAGCTGCATAAAAATGAGATGCCTAATCATTAGGTTCTAGAGAGAACTTTTAGAATTATGAGAAGCAGGAAGTGTGTATTTTTCCCCTCTTTTTAATGATCACAGCATTATCTTTGAGTAAATCCAAAATAAGAAGTTAGCTTGGTTAGCATGGTATAACAGAATAATCACCTGGGTGATGGGACTGTCTTAGCCCAGTCATAATTTCATGAATTCATCTCTTCTGTTAAAAAGCAAAATACAGTACTTCTTATCCTCTTCCCTAAAAGCAATGGGAAACACAGTGTTACCATCTTTTCCAAGGGAGTCCTGTTTGCAAATTGTACATACATGAACTCACATCTTCCCAGGTGTTATAACTATTAATTTCTATTTGAGCATGCTCATAATTTCAGTCATCATTTAGAAAGACATTCTTTCACTTAAAGTTTTAACCAATAGCTTCACTCTGAGCCACTTAATATGTCATGATGAAATTAATATTACTTACATCAAACATTCATAGGCATTGAAACTAACACAATTTGCTACTAATGGAGCAAGGATTCAAACTAACCTTTCCTGATTACTTATGATAACCATATAAAAATTTCACTGAATTAAAATCCCACCACTTTATACCCCAAGAATATGAATGTATTTCCTAAGTTAAATTAAGATTTTGAAATAATTTTTAAACTATGTTTTTAAAGAAATAACTTTTAAAACTTATAGAAAATTTATAATAATAAAAGAGGATTCTACTATACTATTCAACCAGTTCCATTATTAATAACATTTTATTTTAACGTGGTACATTTGTTACAACTAATGGACATACATTCAATTATTGCATGAGATACATAATTAATTTTGATTTCCTTGGTTTTTGCCTACTGCACTTTTTCTTTTTAATTCTCTTGGGTGTGACAATTTCTTAGTTCTTGAGTTTTTTGTTGTTCAACTTGGTGATTTTCATTGCTGGCAATTTGTAGAACATCTCTATTGAGTTTTCTTGATGCAATTTCATTACAAGACTGGGAACATGAGCCATTCTCAGGAACATTGTAAAGTGCCATTTCCCTCACTTGAAATCAGAGGTGTGTTATTTATGATTGTTGGAAATAACCTTGATCACCTTTAAAACCTTGTCAAGTTTTCATACCATAAAATTACTCTTTATCTCTTTATTTTCATAATGTATTTCTTGAAAAGAATTCACCATGCAAATCTCACACTTAAAGAGTGGGGATTTGTACTGTAGATCTAGAGTGAAGCACATCGCTTATTTGGAAGCAATCTACTACATACACATTTTTAGAAAAATCAGTTATATAAGTATGATTTTATTGATATTTATAATTTTACTAAAAAGCTGCTGCTATAGTTTAGACAATTTATTCTACCTTGAGCCACTGTCTTCACTTTGTCATTTGGCTTCTGTATCTTATAGTAAACTGACCATATGGGTTTTGCTCTTTGTTTCTTCCTTTCCTTCACTCCTTTCTTCCCTTTCCTTCCTTCCTTCCTTCCTTCCTTCTTTCATTTTTCCTTTATCTTTACTTCCTTTTTCTTTCTTTTCTTTTTTTCTTTTTTTTCCTACCACTCTTCTCCACTAGATATTTTTTGGAAAGTTTCATACACAAGCACTGTATTTATATCATTTCCACCTCATAGTGTCTATCCAAACTGTTTCATGTTTCCCCCAACTCAATTTCACAACTTCTATAATAGATAGATAGATTAATAGATATATAGACAGATAGCTAGATAGATGATAGATAGATAATAGATGATAGATAAATGATAGAGATAGATAGATAGATGGATGGAATGGATGGATAGATAGGTAGATGTGTGTATCTTTATGTACATATATTGCTGGCAAGTATGTGTGTTTTGGGCTGACTACTCATACATGCAAAACTTATCAAGCAGCTTTTCCCTGAAGAAAACTGTTTCTCCCTCTTTAAACCATTGATTGCCTGTCTCTCATCTCATTTTTCCCTTTTCTTCTCTGCATGTAGGTTTGTGCACTCATGTCGTGCAATGCCGCAGAGGTCAGAAGAGGGTTTCAGATTACCCTGGAACTGGAGTTAAAGACAGTTCTCAGCCGCCATGCGGGTGCTGGGGATCAAACCCGGGTCCTCTGCAAGAGCAGTCGACGCTCTTAACCGCTAGGCCATCTCTCCAGCCCCGAGGCCCATCCTTCTAAGAGAATGTCTAGCCCCCTCCTCCAGCAGTGACCTGTTGCCAAAAATTACTTTGGTTGGGTAATGAGGTTTTACCCACTTCCCCATGGAAGGCAGGAGTTTGAAATAGGTGTCCTTTTCAGGGATCAGCATTCTCTAGCTTCTTATTCTCTGCTCAGTGGGGAGTTGTGGGTTTCTGTGTTAATCACCAGCTGCTGCATAAGGATATTTCTCTGGTGAGAGTTGAAAGATGTATTTATCTAATGTAGAGAGGTTGAATTGAAAATTGCCACTTAGGGCTCAGCTTCTCATACACAATTATTCTCTGTGTTTGACCAGAACTCTGTGTTAGTCACCAACTGTTGCAAACTTCTTTGATGAGTGGTAAAAGGTATTTAGCTGTACTTATAAGGAAGCATATTTATAATATGCTTATAATACATATATAATACATACATATATATAAATAATATATAAAATATATATTATATAATATATATTATATAAATATATATAATATATATATTATATATAATACATACATATATATAAAGCATATTTATAATACAGTAAGAAACTGCACTGATCTAGGGATGTGGCAAAAGTAATTTTTTTTTTCTGTAGGATCTCTCCAGCCATGTGTATTTGGGTATGTTTACAGTATCACGCATAAGTTCCCTCCCATTGAGCAGGCCTTAATTCCAATTATACAGCTGTTGATTACCACCATGACAAAAGTGCCATTATTGTACTAATATCAATAGTTTTCTGGGCCAGTTATTGTTTATTATTCTATACAACTAGGTAGGACCATTAATTGGCTTTGTCTTGAGCCAGCTTGTATAGTAACATGAGAGCTAGTCCTCAGAGAAGAGGCTTCCAGATCAGTGCCTGCTGATTGCTCCAAGTCCTGAGTCCAAAGTATGGCCTGTCTTCATCAATAGGGACTTACCTTCAAATTCCAGGAGGCAGTCAAGGGCTGGGTTAAAAGCCTGTGTTATTTTGGGACTCTTGGACTAACCTGACCAACAAATGGAAGGGAGGTTTTACATAGTTTTAACATGTACACACACAGAGAGACACACACAGACACACATGCACACAAATATATTTCATGTATATATTTCCATAGGACTTTATATATTTCCCTGTGGCTTTTCGCACTATCTAAGCATTATTTATCACTTCCCACTCCTCCTTTATAGCCATCCCTAACTCCTCCCCTTATTCAAATTTCCCCCTCCATAGCATCTCCCTCCTACTCTACCCTTTCTCAAGATCCATCATTCCCATGATTCCTTTCCATTTTCTGGCTCTTATGGTAGCATCATGTTATATATTCATATCAAAGGATTTGGAGTTAAGATTCACATATGAGAGTGAACATAATTCTCTTATTTTGTCCCAAGTCTGTGTTATTTCACTTAGTATGACAGTTTCTAGTTCTATACATTTACCTGCATATTTCATGACTTCCTTTTCCATTACCTCTGAGTAGACCTCCGTTGTATAAATATAGAACATTTTTATTATCCATTCATCAGTTGAAGGTCATTTAGTTTGCTTCCATTTCTTAGCTATTATAAAAAGAGCAGCAACAAAAATGGCTGTGTAAGTATCTCTGTATTAGGACGATTTCTTTGGGTATATGCTAAGGAGTGATGTAACAAAACAATATGGTATATTTATTTTTAGTTTTTTTTAGGAATTATCTGCGATTGCCACAGTGGCTGCAATGGCTTGGAGCTCCACCAGCAGTGAGTGAGGGTCCCCCCATTCTCTGAATACATCCTAGCATTTTGCTGTCATTTGGTCCTTGGAACTGAGTCACTCAGGCTATTTGTATAAGGGTAGATTTTTCTTTCCCCTTGTCTATGATAGACAGTTTTGTGAGTAAAGTATTCTGGGTTGGCATCTATGATCATTTAGAATTTATCATTGTGGTTATAGTCTCACCTGGCTTCTATGCTTTTCATTGAGAGATCAGCTGTAATTCTGATGGGTTTTTCCTTTCTGTGTATCTTGTGATTGTTTTGTTTTGTTTTGTTTTGTTTTGTTTTCTTGGAGCTTTCAGTATTCTCTCTTTGTTCTGCAAATTTAGTGTCTTTACTATGATATATTTGGGGAGTTTCTGTTTGGGTCTCATTTGGTGTTCTGTGTGCTTCTTATACCTACAGGGCTATGTCTTTCCATAATTTAAGAATGTTTGTTCTATATCCTGTTGAAGGTCTGGTCAGTGGCCTTTTTATGGTGGCCCATGTTTCTTAAATATACCATTTTTTGCCATTATTTTACATAGTCCTCATGTTTCCAACATACTTATACCAGTACCCCCTGCACACTCACCCAGACACATTCAAACCTACTCACTTGAGGCCATTTCTTCTGTGTTATTTTATAATATCTTATACTTTGTTTTCAGCAGTTATACTCTCCTATTACATTCTGCTTTACTTCTTGAGAACTCATGACATCCCAACTGATTTTTCTTAAGTTACAATTTTTTTGGTCTTTTTGAGACAGGGTCTCCCTTTAGTCCCAGCTGGCCTGGAGCTCACTATGTAGATCAGACTGGCTTTGAACTCAGAGATCTGCCTGTCTTTGCCTCCCGAGTGTTGGGATTAAAGGCACCACACCCAGAAAGTTGCGTATTTTAAGGTTCAGCTTCTATGCAGTAAGTTCAATGGATTTGGACAAATGTGTTAAATCATATATCCTATCCATCATTATGGGAACCTACAGAATAACTTGACTTTGAATCATAATCCCAGTTGATATTTGCAGTTGTCTATAATTGATTCATTCATATCTAGAAGTGATCTAACAGCATCTTTGTAGTTTACACAGTTTCATTCTATGCTTCTATGATCCTCTAATATGTGGCTTTTTCTTTTTTATTATTTATTTATTATTTTATGTGTATGTGTGTAGATAATTTTGTTAATTTCTTTTTTAATTTTTAATTTTTATTCATTTTTTATGTGTATGAGTGTACTGTCTGCATGTAGGTTGGAGCACTGGTGTTGTGCAATGCCACAGAGGTCAAAAGAGGGTGTCAGATTCCCCTGGAACTGGAGTTAAAGACGGTTCTTAGCCTCCATGCGGGTGCTGGGAATTGAACCCCAGTCCTTTGCAAGAGCAGTCGGCGCTCTTAACCGCTGGGCCATCTCTCCAGCCTAAATATGTGGCTTTTTCAAATGAACTCTTTTACTTAGCACCCAGAGTTTAGAGGTCACCCTTATCATTTTGTGTCTTGATATTTCATTTGACATTTATCTTTAAACTGCATATTGAGCTGTTCATATTTGAAATGACACTGATATGTTTGGAATAGTACCATTTCTTCTCATAACTTTGTTAGTTATGCTTGATTCCAACATTATTTCCTTTTATTCTTAATATCTAAGCATATTTTAGGACTTCATTTATCTTCCCTATTTGCATATCTATGGTAGTTTTAAATGATTAATTGTGTTACTAGAATGATAACATACAGTTTTAGCTGATCTCAAGCCTCTCAAATAAACATAACTAATGTCACATGTAACAAATTTATTTTAAAAATCTCTTTCTTATTCATTATCACCTTGTTAAAATTCTTTATTATTATCTCTAGGCAATATTTATTGAATCTGTTTTAGTATTATTAGTATTTTAACAATTTTAAGCCCTTTAAAAATAAAAAGATCAAATGTTTCCTGTAATTTTTTCCATTTAGATGTGCTCCTGTTGTTGATCAGTAGATTCACATCTTTATAACTTTCCTCAAAATCTCTCTCTCTCTCTCTCTCTCTCTCTCTCTCTCTCTCAAGAGAGAGAGAGAGAGAGAGAGAGAGAGAGAGGTATTATGGGTAAAGATCTGCCATGATGCACAGAGGACAGAGGTTAGAAGACAAGTTGTAGGAGAAATTTTCTCCTATAAAGTAAGTCTTGAAGAGAGAACTCAGGGCATCACACTTGATGACAGGTGCCTTTTCAACTGATCCATCTTTCTGGCCTCGAAAGACAGTTTTTTTTTTTTTTAATTAGTTTTTATTGATGCTTTGTGCATTTCATACATTTTTCCAATTCAGTTCAGGCTTATTTCCCTTTCCCTCCCCCCCACCCCCACCCCATCCCAGATCATGCATTCTGCCATAACTGTCCTGCATCTTTCTCTCAGTTTTTTTTTTTTTCATTTTTAGCTATAAGTGATAATCCATGAGTACAAGCATCCTTCATGCAAAACCTATCTGCAGGCTGTTGTGCCCAAACACCTACAGCCCCACCATCCAGTGGGGGGTGACAGGTTGTTTGTTCAATCAAGTTGATCAAATGAGTGTCAGTTTTTAACATTTCTTAGAGGTTACTTATACAAGAGGTCAGTTTTCTTAGCTGTTGTTTTGACAGACTGTATTTCACCTTCACCTTTAACAGGATAAATTCACCTTTTTAATGATATGAATATGTGCAAATATTCCCTAACACTACAGAGTTCTGTCCACCCTCTTCTGCTGTATGGTTTGAAAGAAGGACTTGGTGCGATTCTCACCATTGTTTTCTACGTGTAGATTGCTTTGCTTTTTGTGATTATTTTTTCCAGTTTGTGTGTAATATACCACAGATAGACTGGCCATTTACCTATTTGTTATTTTCTGAGCTTCTTAGAACTTTGGTTTTCTGTCTGGGAATAATTTGATAAACTTCTGGGTGATTATATTCTGTTTCTGTCTTTATTTCTCTTTTCCATTCCACAATTACACATATGATGATCATTTTGAAATTACCTTTTGTGCTTGATTTTGTTTGTTTCTTTACTGAGTCAGGATCCCTCTAAGTCTCCCAGGCTGGACTCTAACATTTGATTCTCCTCATCCTCTGGAGAAGCTGGAATGTTAGGAGCACATCACCACATTCAGGTTTGTTGTTGGGTTTTTTTGTTTGTTTGTTTTGTCTTTTTTTTTAGTTATTTGTTTGTTTGTGGTGAGTAGATAAATAATATACAATGCATTCTGGTTAAGAAATTTCTGTCTTATTGCTGCCCATCCCCATCAAAACCCATTTCCCGCAAGTCCATTTCCCACATTCCTGACTTTTTGTGCACTTTGTGACCCACGGAGTAGATCCAGGCCAGCCTGAGTGACCAGATTTGCTATTATTCCTTGGAACTGGATGAGTGCAGCGATGGGTGCACAGCTGAAGACAATGTCTGTTCTTTCCCCCAGTACCCACTAGGAACCCATCGTTCAACAGGGAGGGGTAGGGCATTTGGGCCCCTCTTTGACCTGTAATCTATTATTGACATACCCAGGTTTGGGTAGCCCCATTGCCTTGGTATATTTGCATTCCAGGGGGAATATTTGTGTGTTATACACAAGATTACTATTTGTTCTGCTATATCCAGGTATACCAATAATCCTAACAAAGATATCCTTCATCTCTTCATAAGCTTGATGATAATTCAATATTTAAATGTAATTACCCGGGGCTGGAAAGATGGCCTAGCGGTTGAGAGCGCCGACTGCTCTTGCAGAGGACCCAGGTTTGATCCCCAGCACCCACATGGCGGCTGAGAGCCGTCCTTGACTCCAGTTCCAGGAGAATCCGACACCCTCTTCTGACCTCCGCGGCATTGCACGACACGGGTGCACAAACCTGCTTGCAGACAGTACATTCACACACATACAAAAATAAATAAAAACAAAAAAATGTAATTACCCTTTGGTTTTGGTTCTCAGCATTCTTGTCTCTTTTACTTATGTTAAACATCAGTTCTTGGCTCTTCCTTGTGTCAACCAAAATAGTTCTTTGTGTTTAAGCTTTGAGCCTGTGGGGAACACTCTAAGGTGATAATTCATCAGATAGTCTCATACTATTTACTACTTAGCCAATTACACTTTTTCAAAATTATTCTGTAAGTTTTCCTGGCATTGTAAACCCCAAGAAGATCTTAGTAAGCACAGACTGTAACTAAATTTAACTATATTTCAGATAGAAATTTGTTGATCTGGCCATCCAAAAATATCATTGAATTGAAATCTATTTGCCTTTCCATGGCAGTAGGGTGGTTCTGACACTTGCCAAATCATTATGTCATAGGTATAAATAGAAACATTTGATATGTTGATTAACAAATATTGGTTCTAGGACATGTTTAAAAGTGTCATGTAAGCCAGGCATGGTAGCACATGCCTTTAATCCTAGCACTTGGGAGGCAGAGGCAGGCAGATCTCTGTGAGTTCAAGACAGCCTGCTCTACAGAGTAAGTTCCAAGACAGCTATTGCTACATGGAGACCCTGTCTCAAAAAGAACAAAAGAAAGTGTCATGTAAAGACAGGGCAGGCAAAGGAACTTAAAAGAATGGGAACCAATTTCAAATAAAATGATATACAGTAAGAAAGACTGTCCACGTGGTTTGCTGGAATAGAAATCCAGTTAAACATTTATTAAATTCAGAAGAAAATTAAGATATTTATGGTTGAGAACAGAGTATACAATCATCAATTCAAACAGAACCCATTCACTTATTTCTACCTAGTTACTGGCAGTTTTATGTCTTATTAAAAATACTTTTTTTAGGACTGGAGAGATGACTTAGTGGTTAAGAGTGCCGACTGCTCTTGCAGAGGACCCGGGGTCGATCCCCAGCACCCACATGGCAGCTGAGAGTCATCTTTAACTCCAGTTCCAGGGAAATCCGACACCCTCTTCTGAACTCTGCTGCATTGCGCTACATGGTGCACAAACCTGCATGCAGACAGTATACTCATACACATAAAAAAATAAATTAAAAAATACTTTTTATTCACATAGGACCGTACAGAGCAGATGTACACATGTGTGTTGGGTTTTCTCTAGTCTATATTCTAAATATGTCACTATTTATTTACAGAGTGTCATAGAAAGGATTAAAGTGAGGTTTTGATATGAGAAGCTGCATGAGTGGTTTCAGAGATTGCTAAAGATAATGATAGTAAAACTTCATAACAACTTGGTTTTTAATCCTGACTGCTGAAAACAGAGTAAAAATCTTGGACAACTGATTTTGCATAGCTCGCCAACATTGTAAATTGTTATTCCAGCTTTAATAGTTGATTGTGAGAACTCATGAGCTTTATGTAAAACATTTAGAAAGTATTTGACACTCAAGAAAGAACTGTATATAAATGTTTGTCTTTTATGTGTCTGTGGGCATGCCATGTTGTATAGGTAGAACCCAAAGGACAACTTGCAAGCATAGGATAACTTCTTTCCTGAGATTCAGGGATCAAACTCAGACCATCAGGATTGGCAGCAAATGCCTTTGCCCACTGAGCCATCTCGCTGACCCCAAGAGACTGAGTATTTTTATGGTCACAGTAATGATTGCCATATATTTCCTCTAATGCTAAAAAGTACATTAATCCATGCATTACCCACAGTTATGTCTCTCTTTGTCTCATTTCATTAGGCAAATTCACATAACATTCCTTTTAATATCAAAAGTGTATTTCACAGCCAGGCATGGTATCACATGTCTTTAATCCCAGCACTCAGGAGGCTGAGGCAGGCAGATCTCTGTGACTTCAAGGCCAGCCTAGTCTACATAGTGAGCTCCAGGCCAGCCAGGACTAAAAGGAGACCCTGTTTCAAAAAGAACAAACGAAAGTATATTTCAGAGAAAGAATAAGGGATATTTTTCTTACATATGCATCATAATGGCAGATCATAAATACTATTAACAGACTAACATTTTGAAATGATGGAGCCCCAGTACCACTTGCTGTAGTCTTCTCACATCAAAGATCAAAATGTACTTTTATTCAGTATTATGGACTATATGAAATATTACTGAGCATTCGTGTAGGTTCTAGGGATGCACTGGTGACATGTAAATTAATTTAATGAGTGGTAAGTGAATGGAAATGAGTTTGTACTGGTTCTTAAATACTATCATCTTAATCTACAAACAGGCATCCTTGAGACATATTTTTTCCTGTATGTAGAGAGTGAGAACCAAGCATGATATTTTCCTATTTAGGTAAATTCTTGGGAAAAAACTACACAGTTCAGAAACTCTGTACGGTTTTTCCTGATAATAGTTTCACATCTATAATTAATTAAATACATTTTTATTATTTAAATATTTATGCTAATCAAATTCTATATCAATTACCTTTATCCTATTTGCTTGATTTTATCACATGACGAATGGTGTAACCTACAATTTTTCAACATAATGATGGGAACACTTGCAATTGAATCATGTTACTATTCGAAATGACATTTTCTGTAACCATACTGTTCAGCAGAGCTTGCATGAATGCATAAATTTGTTACTCATGTGGTTTTATATTATTGATTTACCAGATACATAAAAATCAGAGACACTTCTGCTGACATAAATCAAATAGTAAGTATAATTCAGTGTACGTTTAAAAATATTCTTCAGTACATTTTTAACAAATTGATAAGTTAATTATTTAATTATTCTTTACATACTTTCTAATAAAATATAATATACGCTAGGAAAAAAATTAACTATAATAAATCCTGCCCATACTTATCCAGTAGTATACTTCTACCCATCCAGGCCTGGCTAACAGTTTTCAATTTGCAAAGCTTATCTCATTTAATCCACCACTAAAATTTGATATAGGTACTATGCATTAGCTCCCTCTTACACATAAAGAAAATTTTAAAAGTAAGCTTTAAAAATCTGTTCCAGCCGGGCGTGGTTGCACATGCCTTTAATTATAGCACTTGGGAGGCAGAAGCAGGTGGATCTTTGTGAGTTCAAGGCTGGCATGGTCTACAGAGTGAGTTCCAGGCCAGCTGGGGCTACAGGGAGACCCTGTCTCAAAAAGACAAAAAAAAAATCTGTTCCAGATCTCATCTGTATGCAAAATGATCAATAGCATGTATCATAGATATGAAGCAATATAAGAAACAGGCATGTTTCTTTAGTAGTTCACAGGGGTGGGGAAATAGTCATTATTTGTTTGCATTTGTCAGAGTATAAAGCAAGCACAAGTCAGGTAAAGGTGCCTTTCTGCTTCAGAGCTGTGAGTAAAACATGTCAGTAAAATGATCATTTGGTTAAAATCCTTAGGAAAAAATCAGGAAGACACCTATGATCTCAGAATGACGGAAAACATTCCTGGAATGGTAGGTAGCTAAGATTTTAAAAGACATGGGACAAAATGATGCAAAGAAATATTTTTGATGGCATAGAGACAATGACAGTTTTCCTTTGCCATGTTGTCAAGTAACTACTAGATTGAGTGTGAAGCCAAAAATTATCTTACCACCACCTCTAGGCGGGACAAGGTGCACCTGAACATAGGCTAGTGCACAATCCAGTAGCCCCTCATGCTAATGGGTAGAGGTGAGACCTATTCTCTCTTCATGTATGGTGACCTCTCAGTGCTGGTGCCACACATATGCATGGGGATTTAATTCACAGAATGCAGGTGTTGAAGAACAAATCAGCACTTTTATTCATCAAAAGTGGTTGGCGAGAGGCCGCTGTTTTTTAAAAATTTCATCACTGAACTTACACTCAAGAAAACAGGTAGCAGGTGACCAATTCAGTGTCATAAAAACTAAGGTGAAGAATACTACTAAGACAGAATGCAGAAGAATGGAGGGATGTGGTGCACAGGATTACCGGATTATGCTGTATTCCTTTTAGAATTTCTGTACCAGTTTCTCAATGCTCAAAAATAAAAAAAAATACACAGACTTACTGATTTTCATTGATTTTGAATAACTTAATCACGTTTACTTAAGCTCATCAGTTACCTCAGCTGAATAAATTTAGTGTCAATAGTGTCTCATCAAAGGTGAATGCTGCACAAGTTTAATTGAGTGCTCATTTTCTGTGTCTTGTTCTTTATATTTTAAACCATTTCTTATGTTTTTTTCACTTCAAGGCCATACAAACTGCCATGCTTCTTCAGATGAAATGGAATTCCTTTTCCTATGGTGGTTGTATATAAGCCAAATTATTGGTGCCTAAAATAACTGGTCATCTGCCTAAAATAGCCAAAGTATCTATCTTCTTTTTTTTATGAGTTATTCTATGTAATTTTAGTGTTCTTCCTTGGCTTCTTTTCCTTAACACAAATAAAAAAATGTTCTATTGTGTTTCACAGAAATATGTAATATAAAAGGATGGTTATGAATATTTTGTAGAGTATTAAGTGATACTGAAATACTTAATAATAATCATTCTGTAGCTCAGTGAATAAAAGAGAACCCTGAGAACATACTTAACATTGAATTATCTTATCTGTCTATGCTTTTAAAATATAGAGCAGCCCTGAATTCTCATCAGGGTGGAGAGAAAGAAATCCATCATGAAATAACAATTAAAAGTCACAATATATATTAGCAGCAATAGAACAGCAACAGATGATAACTATATTAATACCTAAATTTAAATATAACTCTGAAATGTAGTTTTGTTATTTAAATGCATTAAATGAAGATATTAATTTAATAGTTCCTGTACTTTGTAGTATTTTTTAATTTTATTTACTTATTTTTTTATTGGTGCTTTGTGCATTTCATACATCATTTTCCAATTCAGAATCAGGCATATTTCCCTTTCCCTTCCCCCCTACCCCCACCCCATCCCAGATCATGCATTTTGCCATAACTGTCCTGCATCCTTCTCTCAGCTTTTTTATGTGGATGGGTGTCCTGCCCACAAGTATGTAAATACAACTATGTCTACCATGCCCACAGAGGCCAGAAGAGAGTGTCAGATTCTGTGAAACTGGGGTTATGGATAGTTGGCAGTTGCCCTGTGAGTGCTGAGAAAGGAACCCAGCTCCTCTGCAAAAGTAGCCAGTGCTTTTAATTACTGAGTGATCGCTCCATCCCCATAATCTTTATTTTTCATATTTATTTATATTCATTTGTTTATTATTCTTATTTGTATCTGTGTGTGAATGCAGGTCCACATAAGCATGGCCTGTGTATGGAGTCAGAAGACAATTCTCAGGAATATGTCCTGTCTCATCTTGTAGACATCTCCTAGAACTGAATTCAGGTTGTCACCTGTATGCAGATGCCTCTCATTGCTGAGCAATGTCCCTGGTTCTATTTTGTGAAGTTTGTAAAAGCTGTGTTTCTTCTATGAACCTGGAAGGCTAAATCTCCTATACTTAGGAAAGCTAAATGCCATAAATATATGAAAATGGTAATGAAAACAATCTATAACAAAGCAATATTATTGATTTTTTTAAATGGTGGGAAATAAAAGATTCCCCTCTCCCAGCCTCTGTGAGTTGATGACTAATAAGTAGCCACTGTGAGGTACTCACCTATTCTCTAGATCCTTTCCCCTAATGTAATTAGGACCCCCCTAGAAAGTCAAAGCAAAACAGGAAAACAGCAAAGACAACTTCTCTCAAGATAAGATTCATAAATATCAAAGACCAAGCTGAACTCTAGATGCCTTTTGTTTCTTAAAGTAATATTTTGATTTAGATCTTAAAATATACTTTATTCTTCTGTAATAAATTGTCAACATAGCCGGGCGTGGTGGCGCATGCCTTTAATCCTAGCACTTGTGAGTTCAAGGCCAGCCTGGTCTACAGAGTGAGTTCCAGGCCAGCTGGGCTACAGGGAAACCCTGTCTCGAAAAGACCAAAAAAAATTGTCAACATAACAATAATGCTAAACTGGAAATATTTGATATACACATATTATATATAAATATATATGTAATATGTGTATAGTATATATAATAATATACATATATCTTTATATCTACATAATATAAAGATATATATCTTTAACATCATGTGTAAGAAAAATATTACAGACTTCTAGTAAAAAAATAATGGGCTACTAGGCGGGGTGGTGCCCACCTTTAATCCCAGCATAGGGAGGCAGAGGCTGGCAGATCTCTGTGAGTTCAAGGCCAGCCTGGTCTACAGAGCAAGTTCCAGGCCAGCTGGGACTAAAAGGGAGAACTTATCTCAAAAATACCAAAAAAATAAAAAATAAAAAATAATAATGGACTATCTTTTTTCTTTATTTCTTCATTATGAGAAAATTGTATGCTCTATTTTGCATCATAGGAGCATTAGAGAAAACATTGTATGTACATGGATGGCCATTTGAAATCTGTAAAGTCAGCCTATTACTATTCTTTTTTTAATGCAGAAAGATAAGTCTGCATTATAGCCAATCAATAACTTGAAAAAACGAGATAAAAGAAAGTAAAAGCAACTATTATCTAATGATGAATTTATTAGTGAACATTTGTTTTAACACTGAAGAAAATGCAATTATATTCTCATATACTGACTACCATAAAAAGAAATATTATACTCTCCTATTTCTTTAGAAATAATATATCTTCTTATAGATTCATTTATTAGATCGATGCAAATGTCCCATTTGCTCTTTTTAGAAGTGGAAGATACATTCTTAGACCCAACAAACTAGTCAGAGTGCATTGGAATATTTCTTCTTTCTAGAATCTGTATTGAAGTGATAGAGGAAGAGATTTAGTACCTCACAAAGAACAGTCATCACGGTGAGGCCCTAATTTACTTCCCAGCTTTATTTCAACCTAGTTCTTCATTGCTACAAGGCATAAAAGTTATTGAATTTTACTACATTCACCTCACGCTGTGTTCCCATCAAACAGAATATCAGTGCAACACCTCTGCTGAGCTCCCTACATGAAATTGTCCTTTTGTACGTCTCATAATCGGCAGCGATGTGGCCAAGCATCTGGTGGTGACAAGCAGACGTCTTTGATTTATTGGCTAATATCACTGCTTGTTAGTGGATGGTTGAGCAGGAGACTAAAAGAGCATAAAATCAGAGAGAATAAATTATGAAGGCACCAAACTGTGCCATTATAAACTCTTCCTTGTCACAGCTGTGACATCTCCTAGGAAATGGAGGGTGACAGCAGCATTCATTCTTCAAAGGGCCAATACCTTCTACTTGTGATCCTGACCATAAATAAATAAATAAAGCAAACAAACCACATGAGCAAGTGGGGACTCAAACAGTAAATGTCTTCCCCTCAACAGAGTACTCAGGTCCCAGTTCCTTCTACTTGAAAGTAGAACAGAAAGAACAAAGCTGACTTAGATTAGAGGCATTCGAGAGTGGCGCTCCCGGATATTAACTACATCAGTCCTGTGTACTCGAGTCAGAACATTTTAGGAGGTAGACGTACCCCACATTGCTTTTCCTCTTAGTTATCCAGAAATTTAAATTGGTTGTATGAATCCTATTTGAGTGAGTCAATTTAGTCAAATAACTCAGAATATAAATGTCGACCTAGAAAATCCTTGTCAGAATGGCTGATAGCAGTTAGTACTTCGTCAAATGATGCTGTAGAGTAGATGAAATTTTTAATCTGTCTTCTCGAGTGAGTCAGGGTAAGTCATTAAATTGCATCTAAAGTGAAGATTTATTTCAATAATATAATAGTAAGAAAAAAAAACGTACTCTAGATCAGAGAACACGCCGCTTAGTGATGGTTGTTTTTGGTTGTTTCTTCTCATCATTTACATGTTTTAAAATGTTAAATTTCATTAAAAGATAAATTTACATGATTGTACAGGGAGAACTCAGCACCTTATAAGTGACTGAATTTAAACATGATAAAGGAAAAGCAGAGTGTTGTGCTTCATCTTAGTAGCTCCGTCATTTCTTACTTTTCTTCCAAAATCTATTAAAAAGTTGGAAACACAGTAGAAAACTTTTATCTTGGGAGCTAGAGAGATACCTCATGTAATGGCAATATAGAGCTTCAGTTCCCAGCAACCACACAGCGCCTAACAGTGTAACTCCAGTTTCAGAGGATCTAGTGCCCTCTTCTGGCCCCCATAGCATTGCACATATGGGTGCCCATGTATATACATGGAGTCCAAACTCATACGCCAAAATAAAAACACAAATTAAAAAAGAAAATTAAAATCAGATGGATGGCTTTAGACCCAGCACTCAGGAGGCAGATGTAGGTGAATTTCTATTATATCCAGACCAGCCTGATCTACATTATAGTTATAGAGAGACTCTGCTTCAAAAATCAAAACAAACAAAAACTTGTTTATTTGCTTATATTCTGTCCTTTTTAGAAAGGGTGGGTTTATAAGTAATTACTGAGACATATAGCAAGGCAGAGAGAAGTTAAAAGTAAATGTTAAAAATAAAAGAAGAGGGCCGGAGAGATGGCTCAGCGGTTAAGAGCACCGACTGCTCTTGCAGAGGACCCGGGTTCGATTCCCAGCACCTACATGGCGGCTAAGGGCCGTCTTTAACTCCAGCTCCAGAGGAATCTGACACCCTCTTCTGGCCCGCACAGCATTGCAGGACACGGGTGCACCAGCCTCCATGCAGACAGTACACTCATACTCATAAAAAATAATAAGTAAAAATAAATTAAAAAAATAAAAGAAGAAAAATATCATTAACATAAAGCCAAGAATAAAGTTTTAGTGAAATATGGATTATAATGTACTGTAATATGCTAATGATGGTTCATACATTTTTATCAAGTTTTTCAGTAGCTATCATTACACAAGACAACTATGCTTTCAAACAACTTCAGCCTTGCAATGGAGGAAATGACAATTATTTCGGAAAAATTTTGTGCTGGCTCAAAATATGTTCATATTACAATCCATCAAAGTCAGTCTGAGATGATGTGATTCAGTGTGGGAAGTGGAAATGTGTATGGGGAATAAGTAAAATATTGAGTGGGTGCATCTAAAAGTAATCTTCTTATGCTGAGTCACTACATTTCTTTCCTCAGAACTACAAGATTGCTTCCAAATAAATTCAAGATTTAAAATAAATATCTTTCCGAATACTTATGATAACCTTTGTATTTTCAACCTATCTTATATAGGGACACAATATACACAGATGTGTGTTTATATTACTGAGTAAATTAACATAATATGGACAGTTTAAATATGAAAATCTTTTGAACATCATTCATAAAATACATAACTGAAGAAAAATGAGAAGCCTTTGTAAATCTGATTACTACCACATTGTGCATTATGAGTGCATGGTTAGAAGTACCATATGTGACTTTATGTGTGCGCTCCAAATCAGGAGAAACAAGGATGGAAACTCAGGATTGCAGAAATTGTTGCAGGCGAAGTGGCTACTCACATGACAACATTCTGCAGTTGATCCAGAAGTGGGGGCTAGACTTGTATGTGCACTAGCAATTCTACTACATAGTTACAGGGAAGAAAAGACACCAGGAAAAAAACAATTGTGAGCTTGAAGCCTAAGAGTTCTGGTGTTAAAGAAAAGACTTATTACCTTGGATAATTTTGAGGACAGAAGTTACAAATACATATTTAAACACAAGAGAGTCAACCTTGAGCTTAATTGGAGTTTCTATAATCTCTACCATGAAAGACACTCAAAGAAAAGGAAATATAGAAAACTTGAGCCTAAAATACTATTAGAAAAAGAAAAATTCAGCCAGTCATGGTGGCACACGCCTTTAATCCTAGCAGTTGGGAGGCAGAGCCAGGTGGATCATAGCGAGTTCCAGGCCAGCTGAGACTAAAAGGCTAAAAGGGAGACTCTGCCTCAAAACAGACCTCCCCCAAAAAAGAAAAGAAAGATTATTAACAATAATGGATCTTAATATATCTGAGGACATTTTAAACATTTTCACATGCAATGAGATGCAAAACAACAAAATGCCCAGTCAGAATATTCGCCATGTTCCAACTTGAGCAAACTGTCCAAAGTTCAGTAGAAATCCACTTCACAGAAATTCATTAATATTACTTTGCATTTATTGTTCTTACACTTTTAAACAATGGACTTTGTAAAATGAAATGTCAGTTATTATCTTCTGTTGAAATGGTCTTTTTATTCTGAGACTCCATATATACTGCTGAGTTATAACCAAGTCTCCAGATAAACTTCAAAAATAATGTTCAAGATTATATTTTTATACTCTAATGATTCTCTTCTGCATTTTTCAGTGTCATATTTATTATTGGTTTCATGGATTCAATTTTAGTTAACTACAGTTATTCTATCCTGAATCATAAACACAAAAATGTTCAGAATTCTTTAGAATATGGATAATTAATTTTGTCATTTCATAGTTTCATTGTTACAGAGACACATATATGCACGAATATTACTAGGTTGATTATAAATAATTTTAATCTTTCACTTTATTTCTAATAACCAACCTAATTAACATGTCTTATATATACATGTGCACATAATTCTGCATATATTTATATATTGAATTGGCAAATTACACATTTTCAAAAATGTATGCATCTACACTTTTATGGCTAAACTTTTTCTTGTATACTTGTATTTGAGAGCCAGAAATTATGCTAAGAGTTTTATAAATTACATTATTTTAGAGCTAGGGATATAATACAGCAGTTATAAGTACTGGGTGAACTTGCAGAGCACCCCTGTGCCATTCCCAACACATTCATGGTGGCTAACCACTGTCCATAACTACTGTTCCAGAGAAATTTGACATCTTCTGACCTCTGTGGGCATTATACATCACAGGTAAACTTACTACATATATTCAATGCACTCATGCATATAAAAATAAACAAAATATTTCAAAAATTATTTTTAAAATATTTTGTTTATCCTCCACAAAGCATATGAAAGGTAGATGTTATTATTCCATTAGTCTAGAATGTGAGTACCTAGAACATGTAATGATCTCTCTTAAAATAATTTGAATTGTGAAGTATGCTAAAGGGAAAAATGTTATTATTTCATTGTAGAAATCATCTAACTTTTAAAACATAGATTATATGAGCTGTTGTAAACTTCTCTCTCTTGCATTGACTTGAGATCCTCTCCTTATGACTCCTGATTATTGACTGTTGGAACATTGCTTGCTTTCAAGTCCTGACCTTCTCCTTTATATATTTTGTCTTAATTTCTAAAGCATATAGAAAAATCATATGGTTATTTCCTGTATTAGATGTCATACAACTTTTAACATAATACATATGTATATATCTTGGAAAAGGAAATAATGGACCACAATGATTTAAAGAACATGCATAACATCAACATATATAATGAGACAGCATGAGAAATATACACATTCCAATAATATGCTTCTTTCCATTAAAGAAAATGAAAATAATACAGCAGGCAAGTTTCCCTATCAAGCTTAACTTCTTTGCTGAGAGGTGTATTGCAATTAAAACATTGCTGAGGCAAATTCTCTGTGGCTTAGCACTAGACACTTCTTACACACTTGAGTGGGTACGAGTGTAGCCATGTGCAACCATGTGTGGTAAATCTGTCAGAACTAACAGCAGGGCCTCTGATAAGAGTTCTCCATCAGTAAACCTGCTTGATAGGTCAAGGTTCTGGAATTGTTATTGTAAGTGGCACCCAAGAGTGAGGCCAAAATTAAGGATCTGCTCATATTTCTCCAGTGTACATTTTCTTAATTTGCATAGATTTATTCTGTCTTGGTCATTTGAGGTTATGTTGGAGTTTTAACCTAAGCCAGCACTTGTCAGAATATGAGGGCTTTTGTTCTCCATTGCTGGAAGAGAACAAAAAAATATGTGTGAAGGGAGTATAGAAAATTATTTTCCAACAGAATAATATGCATGCATTGTGTCTATGCAGCAGTAAAGAAAGACAACATCACGAGCTTTGCAGGAAAAATGGCTGGAGCTAGAGGACATCATGCTGAGTGAAGTAACACAGTCCCAGAAAAACAAACGATGAATGGTATCCCTCATCTGTGGATGCTAGTGCCAATTACCCAGTTGTAAGTATTTCTTGTCTAGGGCCCCCTGAGCTTTTGTACAAAGCAGTTGGGCGTAATGCATTTTGGAAACAACAACAACAACAGAAAAGACTGCATCAAAGAACTGACTGAAACAGTGAACTTCTGCTCAAAACAGTCAACTTCCCCATGGAAAATACTTGAGAAGACTGAGAGATGGAAAGCATGTTTGGCAGAATGCATGAGCCTGGCGGGGTGGGGGAATGGGCGGGAACACGGGCTTAGATTTGTTAAAAAAAAAGAAGACCGAAAAATTATGATCAACTCTCTAATACCAGGTTTCTCCAGTCTCTACTTGAACTGCTTTTCTAATCTCAACTTGAACTAGTCTATACTCATTGCAGCCATAAAGACTAAATTACAAACATGTCACGCATCTTTCTCTCAGTCTTTTTGAAATTTTTTTTTTTTTTTTTTTTTTTTTTTTTTTTTTTTTTTTTTTTTTTTTTTTTTCAGTCAGTTCTTTGAACCCAGATCCTTATGTTTGTTGGTTCCCTCCCATTTTTTTGTATTGCTCCAAAATATGCTATATAAATTCACATTTTTTCCCTTTAATTTTTATATTACTCTAAAATATTAATACATCACGGTCACTTTCTACATCATCAACTGTGTCGCTCAGCTCTTGATTATTTTTCACTTGAGGATGCCGTTTGTCATAAAGTTTCAGAAATCGTTCTGTACTGGAAGTGGGTGGTTGAGCACTTCTCCTCGTATTTTCTTTTCTTTTTTTTTTTTCTAAGTAAATTAGTTTTTATTGATGCTTTTGGTGCAGTTTCATACATTTTTTTTTTTTTTTTTCCAATTCAGTTCAGGCTTATTTCCCTTTCCCTCCCACCCCCCCACCCCCACCCCCATCCCGATCATGCGTTCTGTCTGTCTTCATAACTGTCCTGCAGCCTTCTCTCAGTTGTGTTTTTTTTTTTTTTTTCAGTTTTAGACTATAAGTGATAATCCATGAGTAAAAGCTTCCTTCATGCAAAACATATCTGCAGGATGTTGTGCCAAAACACTACAGCCCCACCATCCCAGTGGGGGGTGACAGGTTTGTTTGTTCAATCAAGTTGTGATCAAATGAGTGTCCAGACTACATTGCTGTAGTATGTCCACATCACACCATTCAACCCCAATCGCAGCCACGTACATTCTAACTAACACTTCTACTAACCACACGGGCCCCCCTCTTCCTACAGGGGTTGTTTCCTAGGCTTAGAACAGGGGCACAGGTGGATGAAGGTAAAACGAGTCCACTCGCTCTGGATCTGTTGACTTGGACTCTGGTCAATTCCGGGCTTTTTCCTTTTCATGGCTGAAACAGTTTGTTCCAGGAAAATAACCTTTCGATCTACTAATATGAAGCACAAGCATTAGATATATAGGTTATTAAGCAGCACTAATAGTTTTGGTAGGTTACTTTAGCATAGTCACATGTTTGGATATGTTAAGCCATGAATTACAAGTTTCCCCCCTGTTAAATGACAGGAGTCGAAAATAAAAAAAAAAGAATATAAAAAAGAAAAAAAAGAAGAAGAAAAAGGGTGCTTGATAACATCCTTCCTAACCTGTAGAGGATGTAAGGCTTTGTTGGCTCAGCCATGGGTTATTTCTCCAGGGGGAGAGCCAATAGCCAAGGGGACATAATCGTCACTGAGTAGGTAAAAGATACCTTATGTCAAGTTGTCATCTCTGTACTAGATTATTGGCTGACTGGACGATAGTTGTTCACTTTTGTCTGCGAGAATTAAGTTAATCTGATGTTCATGTTCACCTTTCTCTTAAAATAATTGTACAACCGACTTGTATAGACATTGGTGGTGGCACACGCCTTTAATCCTAGCTCTTGGGAGCAAGAGGCAGTCAATCTTTGTGAGTTCAAGGCCAGCCTGGTCTACCGAGTAGAGCTTTTCCAGGACCGCTGGGGTTATAGGGAGACCCTTCTTCAAAAAGACCAAAACAAAAAAAAAATTAACATGGTAGGTAAAAACATTTTTTTTTATGTTGTCTGATACGTATAAAACATTGCCCCCAGATTCTTTTATCGTCAAGGAAATGATTAACAGCTTGCCAGAGACTTCCTATAGAAGAAAGAATTTTTTAGATACTACCATTAGGTTGGATATGGTAAGAGGTATATTTCAGAATAGCAAGATGTGATATATCTTCTCCATATCTCTAGGCTGCTGCAGGATTTTAAGGTCTAGCCAAAGCTGTGATGATTTTAAAATGCAAAACGGGCTCTAAGAATTCTTTGAGGAGCATAATCACAGAGTTTTTTAAAAAATAGTGATGTTGGTAAAAATCTAACACTCTGGTCTCGGTTACACTCCAAAGTAAGTGTAATGCAAATTGGATTCCTCAATGCTGCAGTGAGGTAAAAAAAAAAAAAAAAAAAAAAAAAAACAGAAAACAGCATAACTATTAAACTACGTTTCAATGTTGGGTGAATTTTGTTTTTAGATGCCAATAAAACTTATTTGTTTAAAAAAAGAAAAAAAAATAAAATATGAATACATACCTTCTACCCCTATACGGTAATTACAATGTCTGAAAATAAGAGGGAAACCATCCCCCATTTGTCTTTTTGGGACTGTGTTACTTCACTTAGCATAGTGGCTTCGAGTTCCATCCATTTACCTGCAAAGGTCATGATGTCATCTTTCTTTTTTTATAGTGCTTTTATTGATGTTTTGTGCATTTCAGACATCATTTCTCAGTTCAGTTTAGACATATTCCCCTCTCCCTTCACCCTACCCCACCCCACCCCAGATCATGCACTCTGCCATAACTGTCCTACATCTTTCTCTCAGTCTTTTTTTGTATGTGTGTTTAGGAATTCACATTTTCCTCCTTTAATTTTATACTACTCTAAAATATCAATACATACTTTCCACTCATATACAGTAATTACAGAGTCTGAAAGTAAGTGGTGGATTGATTCTAGAGCCCATTAAGAGATTTACATTATAACAACATAGTTGCTTTCAGAAAAACAGAAATATAACAATAATGTTTGGCTTACCTTTCATCTGGGAATTTGTTGTTAGCATCCACAAATGAGGGAAACCATTCTCTGCTTGTTTTTCTGGGACTGTGTTACTTCATTTAGCATAATGGCTTCACGTTCCATACATTTACCTGCATGCTGCCATCTTTCTTTACTGCTGAATAGTACTCCATTTTGTAGATGTACCACATTTTTGTCAATTGAGGGACATTTGGGTTGGTTCTTGCTATTCACTATTGTGGAGAGAGGTGAAATAAACATGGATGTGCATGTATCTTTGCAGTAGGATGAGTCTTGTGGGTATATACCCAGGAGTGGTATGACTGGGAAAGATGCAGGACATGTATGGCAGAATGCATGAACTGGGGTGAGGTGGGGGCAGGGGAAAGGGAATATGTCTAAATTGAACTGAAAAAATGATGTACGAAATATACAAAACATCAAAAGTATTTTATTAAAAATTATTTTATTTAAAAAGTATTTTATTAAAAAGAAAGGCTACTACCTACCCCTACCTGAAGCCTTTCTGGGAAATGTCTTTTGTTAAGCGACTCAGGCTACTTCTTCAGAACATTCATACTAGTGATGTTTGCTGGGCTGTGACCCATAGTCTAATGTTATCTAATCCATATCAGTACCTTCTTCAGAACTAATTATGGAAAATTCTTATTCATGCCTTTCCAATGGACTGTTCACCAATTTATATGTAATTTTGATTAAAGATAATACATCCTTTTTATTAGTTTTGTTATTTTGAAACATTTATCAATTTTAAATGAAATAATATTCATATTTCATACAATAGTCATCCAACATGTCAAAAATTTATAGCAAAGATTTCTTAGATCAAATTATAGATATGTGTATAGTTTCAAAACCCTGTGCATGCATGATTTACTACTACTGCATTTAGTAATCCTGCAACTGGAGTAAAATTGTTAGTTGCAAATGCAAAATCACTCAGGAACTAGGCAGATAAGGTATGAGTGAGAAAGCTGAATGATGCAGAAGCAACAGTGCAGTCATGTGTATAAATGGTGCGAGACACAAAGCTCAGGACATGGGATGAGATAACAGATTATTGGACTATTGCACATGGAAGCATATCTAAACTATTCAAAGTGGCATAGTTCTTCACACTTCAGGATGAAGTCATGTGATGATGTAAGCTTTTGTTGGTCAGATTTTCTTCTTACACAGAAGTGGAAAATGTATATTTATATCAGATATTTTTCCATGTTGTCAAACAATTTACTGTATAGACAAGACAGAACAAAACTATTGAGAAGACCAGTTCTCAGGCTATTAATTACAAACTCGTAGTATTCCATGTGTATAATGAGAGATACTAGAGTTGAGAGAATGATGAAAAAGGGAGACAGTAAAAAACTAGAAACGAGTTACCTACATTACCAGCAAAAATTTTAGTTGGTTTGCTAAAATTAGACACAATATGAAACATGTGGTAATATAAATTACTATCTGAGCCAGCCCCAGTGGTGCACACATTTAATCCCAGCACTCAGGAGGAAGAAGCAAGCTGATGTCTGTGAGGCAATGACAAAAGTTTTATTTGAACAATATTCCAATATGTACAACATGTAACTTCATAAATATCTCACATTGTATTTGCTTATCTAGTCAAAAGGGATCACAACATATTTGAAGAGTGTGGGGGAGAGGTGTTTGGAGTAGGAACAAGTGTTTAACCCTCGGATCCCTCTTTTTTATTTGTACAACATCACAGATTCAACTGCCCTCAAACTTTAAGTGTTTAAACATTGCTGTTGTCTAGTATGTTTGGAGTTCATTATTGTGGAAAATGAAAATATTGGATAAAGTGTACTCGATACCTTTTAAAATACTTAAAACTGGGACTGGAGAGATGGCTCAGTGGTTAAGAGCGCCGACTGCTCTTGCAGAGGACCTGGATTCTATTCCCAGCACCCACGTGGCAGCTAAAACTAACTGACTAACTAACTAACTAACTAACTAACTAAATAAATAAATAAATAAATAAATAAATAGTTAAGACTATAAAACTGTAGTTTGTAGATAACTTGACGAGGGCACCATTTGGAAAATTGTGTTCACCTTCACAATTGATTTAGTTTTTGAAGAATCTTAAATCAAAGTTCTTATTTTTTTTGTCTGTTGAAACAGGGTCTCCCTTTAGTCCCAATTGGCCTGGAGTTCTCTTATGTAGACTAGGCTGTTCTTGAACTCACAGAGATCCACCTGCCTCTGCCTCCCAAGTGCTAGGATTAAAGGCATTCGCCACCACGACCAGGAAAAGGTCTTATTTTAAATCGCTGGTATTTATTATATGATTTGAAAACTTAACCAGGATAAATTTGGATTTGTGCATCATGCCCTGTTATAGTCATAACTGGCAAGAAGCTTCACATTTGAAACTGGCAACACCAAGAGTTTATCTTGCATTTTCTCTGTATCTAGCATCACTTGCTCTTCTTTTTAGCATGTGGTATGGGCAACACATAGACAGAGTGTCTCCAGTTTTAATCACTTCACTTTTCATTTGAAAAGTAATTCATCATGAGAAGTCAGTGGGGTATAGAGAGCACTAATTGCAGCAAAATATCAAGGACAGTTTTCCTCTGTCTTAATTAAACATTAATGAGTAAAGTTATTTGCAAATGCATGCTGCAGGAATGGACTTGTCTGTCTGCGTTTGGTAAATACTGACACTAGATGTCAAAATAAAGCACCGTAATTGATTTATACAGAAATAGTTTAAAAAGATTGCACCTGGCTTGACATTTCTCTAGGTTTTTATAGAGTAGTTTCTGATAAATTATTTATAAAGGGTCTTTACCTGACCTATCCTAATTACAGGAGAGATTGTTTTCAAACTAATCAATTTGGGGTAAATTCAGCTTTACTTTTGGCTTGAATATCAACATAAGGAATTCTACCATAGATGATGAGCACATCAAGTTTCTTAATATTTCTGGTAGGAATATGTACAAAGGGCATTATTAGAGATAAGTCATAAGATTTTAGAAGGGATTTCCCTTTTTAGATATAATAATTTCCCATGAATGCTGTTTAGTTAGAATTCAGTACATTTGATTAATCTAAATATTTCATATAAACTGAAATCCAATATAGTAAATAAAAATAAAAAGTTAGGAAAAACACTAAAAACAAGCCTCATGTCTGATATAACATTGAGTGATATATTTCATTTCATGAATTAACACATTAGGAAAAGACACAAATTGAAGTTTTGGCTCTTAAGTTTGACTGAAGATATTAAAATCTCATTACTGTAATCTATAGATCAGTTGAAATATAATTTGTAACTAAAATTTTTCAGCCACTTCTCTGAGTGAATCTCCAAAAATATTTATTTTCTTTTTTTAATTTCTTTATTTATTTTTGTATGTGTATGAATGTACTGTCTGCATGTAGGTCTGTGCACCTGTGTCATGCAATGCCGCAGAGGTCAGAAGAGGGTCTCAGATTCCCCTGGAACTGGAGTTCTCCTGGAATTGGAGTTACAGATGGTTCTTAGCCACCATGTGGGTGCTGGGGATCGAACCTGGGTCCTCTGCAAGAGCAACTGGTGCTCTTAACCACTAGGCTATCTCTCCAGCCCCCCAAAAATATTTATTTTCATGATACGATTAATTAACTTTCAAAAATGTAACAAATACAACCAATCTTTTCCTACAACTATGTTACATAAAGGGCTTAGAGCTTTAAATAACTAAAGAAAATTGAAGTCACACAATCCAAGCCTTAATCAAATTTTGTTCAGTGCATTCTGTGCAGAAATACAGTGATTTACAGAAAAATTATGAATGACATTGTGCATGCTTTTAAATTTATCAGTGTGGTGGTATATTTTTTAAAGGAGAAAAATAAAACCTCCCTGATGTGTCTTAGAATAACTTGTAAACTTTGTTAACAGTTTTCAGACAGTACGGTTAAATTTCACTCTGAATTCCCCTGAAGCTCCTAGTTTCCCAAACCATATGGCTTGATGCAGATCAAACTAGCTTATGGCAAACAGTGTAAGCACACCTCATCTTCTTCCATTTGCGAGTCTACTGGAGTGTTATGGTGCAAGCATTTAAGGTCATGAGCACTGGCCTTTTCAATGGATCTTTATTTTCACTTACATTTTCCTTCCCTGCCACATCCCAAAATAGCCACTTTAGATAAATCTCTGATTACAAAAGATTTCAAGTTAGTTACGTTTTTACACTTTAAAAAAATGGCCACTTCAGAGCCAAATCAAGATTAAAAGTTATTGCATGGAGAAATCAAGAGGGCAGCTCCCAACTAGGCAGGTGTGTTTTGAGCAGCTAAAACAAGCCTGGGCGGGGGGACTTAGGGACCCTCAAGAGCATTGGGAAATGTGAGAGGTGGTCCAAGGGCACCTGTATCCTTAGTGACTGCAATTAGGTGCTCAGATGCCATCCAAGGAGACAGCAGGGATAACCCGTGGTGTTGACTGAGCCTTCCTCCCTCTGGATCCAGGTACAGACCTTGACCTCTGGCCCTGGAGGACTGGTAGGCAGACCTTGGGTAGTGTAGAAGAATGGCATAGATCAAGTAAAGATTATGAAAAGTTTAAAAACACAATTATGGAATAACCAGGAACTCTGGGACACTATGAAAAGACCAAATTTGCAAATCATAAGGGTAGAAGAAGAAGAAAATTCATGGGATAGTGGTATGGCCCAGATTTTCAACAGAATTTTAGAGGAAAACTTTCACAAACTAAAGAAAGAGCTCCCTGTACTAATACAAGAAGCATATATAGCTGGGCGTGGTGGCGCATGCCTTTAGTCCTAGCACTCGGGAGGCAGAGGCAGGTGGATCTTTGTGAGTTCAAGGCCAGCCTGGTCTACAGAGTGAGTTCCAGGTCAGCTGGGGCTATAGGGAGACTGTGTCTCAAAAAGACCAAAAAAAAAAAGCCTTTGTGCGGGACCCGGGTGCTGGGCCAGAGGGTCCAGAGAGTCAGGACAGGGCCAGAGCTGCTGCACCTTTGGGGTGGCTACCCAGAAGTCACCTGGGCAAGTAGCTTTGGAGCTGGGGTTTTCCCGGGCCTGAGGCCATTTGTGTCGGACCCGGGTGCTGGACCAGAGGGTCC